>JBBPBX010033548.1:0-33191 GCA_038048925.1 Garcialebias charrua
TGGTGACTATGTTCTCAGATTACAGCTAATGGAATGATTTTGTGGTAAATGTCTTGCTTTACTGAGAGGTCAGTAAAGGTCATCTCTGGAACAGTTCAAAAGTACACAGGTGTCTTAAAGTGGACATGGTCATTTCGTCTTTCGTCCGAAAGACTTCCTCAGTCTGAGCTGCTGTATTCAGCTCAGTCTTATAAATAGCACCCTCTCACAGTGGATCAACCAGTTGGCTGATGACAGCCTGAAACCAGCTGCTCACATGATCAAGGAGGACCATCAGCCTAACGATGGATCGTTAGCACCCTGATGGTTGTTTGCTATTCACAGAGGGCTGAGTGATACTAGCAATAACAGCATTGTAAGAGGGGGACAGTTGAACCCGGAGGCCTCCACCTCTGTTTAATGATGGACGGTTTCTTTTCACAAAGATGGCCTCCTTTACTCCTCTCTCAAACCATCGTTCCTCTCTATCAAGGATGTGAACATCTTCATCCCTGAAAGAGTGACCGCTGGAGAAATCACACACAAGACAGGCTCTAGAGAAATGTGGATATCCTAACTGGGCCTTCCTGAAAGCAGAGAAGAAACCCAAACAGGACTCCAGCCAGCCATCAGGTGAAAAGAAGGAACCCAGACCAGTGGTCATTCCGTATGTTGCGGGAGTTTCAGAGACATTGAGACGTTTATTTTCTAAACACAACGTCCCAGTGGCTTTTAAACCCCAAAATACATTACGGCAAAGACTGGTTCATCCCAAAGATCCAGTCCCCCGGCACAAACAGAGTAATATTGTGTATGCTGTTCAGTGTCAGGAGGGCTGTGATCAGTCTTACATCGGGGAAACTAAACAGCCACTGGCCAAAAGGATGGCCCAGCACAGAAGATCAACATCATCAGGTCAGGACTCTGCGGTCTACACTCATCTCCAGGCCAGCGGTCACTCTTTCAGGGATGAAGATGTTCACATCCTTGATAGAGAGGAACAATGGTTTGAGAGAGGAGTAAAGGAGGCCATCTTTGTGAAAAGAAACCGTCCATCATTAAACAGAGGTGGAGGCCTCCGGGTTCAACTGTCCCCCTCTTACAATGCTGTTATTGCTAGTATCACTCAGCCCTCTGTGAATAGCAAACAACCATCAGGGTGCTAATGATCCATCGTTAGGCTGATGGTCCTCCTTGATCATGTGAGCAGCTGGTTTCGGCTGTCATCAGCCAACTGGTTGATCCACTGTGGGAGGGTGCTATTTATAAGACTGAGCTGAATACAGCAGCTTCTCAGACTGAGGAAGTCTTTCGGACGAAAGACGAAACGTTTCTACAGTTTTTTTTTGCTTTGTTTTGTTTTGTTTTTTGAATGTCCAGAGGACCAGACTTAGCTTTTTTTAGATTTTTCTACCTGGATTATTGAGCATGCATCAGGGTCTATTAAATAATGATTACAAGCTCCTGACGCACATTTTTGCTAACAGATTTACATCAGGCTTATCTCAAATTATTTCGGACAGTCTGGATTTCTAAAAAGCCGCTCCATACATAATAATAATCGTCTTATTTTGGACCTTGAATATAACCACTTAGTTGAAAATGAAGGTTTTGTATCGTTTTTAGACTTTTATAAAGCCTTTGATATGATAGAACATTAATTCATGTTCAAAGCTTTAAATTTTTTTGGATTTGGGAATAAATTTATTAATGTAATTAAAACATTGTACAAAGATACAAACAGTTCAGTGTGTGTTACACATGGTACCTCACAAATATTTAACATCAATAAAAGGTATAAAACAAGGTTGTCAAATCTCTCCTTTGCTGTTTATTGCAGCTACAGAAATGCTTTCCATATAAATTAAAAACGCTCAATTTGGCAAATTATCTGATCTAGGTAAAGAGTTCTCTATCAACCAGTTAAGTGATGACACAACAATCTTTTTTAAATAACCTGAATGAAATTCCTAAAATTCTCAATTGAAAAAATTTCAAAGGCTTCACGGCTTAAGCTAAACTTAAACAAATGTGATATTTTGCCTCTAAAAGACTGCCCTTTATCTACCGCTTTTAATATTCCTGTAAAATCTAATGTCAAATATTTGGGTGTGTATATAAATAAAAGTAAGTCTGAATTAGAAAACCTTAATATTTGGGAGAAAGTACAAAAATGTAAAACTCATTTAAATAAATGGACACAGAGATTTGTCTATTCTGGGAAGAATATTTCTCACCAAAATGGAAAGTATTTCAAGGATTATCTACCCTGCATATCATAACATCTTCGATGTTGTCAGTGCCGGTTCAAGCCCCGGTACCGACAACATCAAAGATGTGGGTGGGATAAGTGAAGCAGTCACTTGTCTCCACCCTCATCTGCCCCACTCTGGGCCCTTGAGCAAGGCCCTTAACCCACACCATCTGCTCCCCCGGGAACCCTAGATATCAGCTCTCTGCTCCACACAGAGGGCTGTGGTTGCTCGGTGGTCTGTGGTTGTGTCAGAAAGGGCATCCGGCGTAAAAACTGCCAAATCTTCGTGCGACCAGTTCGCTGTGGTGACCCCTAATGCAGGGGAAAAAAGCCGAAAGAAGGAAAAAAAAAAAATCTACCCTGCATATACATTAGGAATACCCAATTCAGCAATCAAATCTATCAATCGGATGGATTTTGATTTTATTTGGAAGCAAAAAACATATATCAGACAAGGTAATTTAATCAAACGGTTTGAAGATGGAGGACTGCAAGCTATTGATTTTGACAGCCTGAATGGCACCTTTAAAATAAATTGGCTTCGGTCTTTTTTAACTAATCAAAACGCTCTATGGTTCCATATTCCAAGCAAAATATTTTAAACTCTGGGTGGCGTTAACTTCTTTCTCAAATGTGACTTTGAGGTAAAAAAAAAAATACCTGTAAAGCTTTCCTTCTTTCACCAGCAAGTTTTATTATACTGGAGATTAATCTATAAACATAATTACTGTATAGCCCACACAACACCCCCTTGTGGAACTGCCGTTACATAAAAGTTAGAAATAAATCAATCTTTGCACACAATTGGTTTGAACAAGGTATTTGGTCTGTGATGCATTTATTAACTGATGGAGGTGTTATGTCTTTTGAAGACTTCACTGTTAAATATAACATGCAATTAAATAAAAGTTCAAAAAATTATTAGAGCTATTCCCCCAAACATCTTGTTTACAGCTAAGTCTTTTTAAGAACCCTGCTTATAGAAGTCCTGTTCTGCCTGGACTTCTGATTAATGGGCTCAACATTACAAATAACAAACTTAAAAATTCTAAAAGTAGGGAATTTTTTTTACTAATACTTTGTGTCCCTTTGTATCAAACCCAAATTTTATTTCACATCTCTTCTCAAAAGATCGAAAGAAAAAAATTAGAACAAATTATTTAAATCTTCCCATTCCTCCAAAAGCTAAGGAAGTTCACTTTAAAACCTTTTCAGGGGTTTATCCCTCCAAGGAATTCCTAAGACAACATTTTGCAATTGATGATAACACTTGTTCATTTTGTCATTGAATCAACAGATCATCTTTTCTATGAATGTATGTGTTTGTAAAGCTTTGTGGGATGATGTGCACTACTGGCTTCCCCTAAAATTCCAAATTTAAGTGAATTTGATAAGAATGACATTATTATTGGATCCCTGAGAAAAGAAAACGATCTTGAAAGAATATTAAATGTAATTATTGTTATGGGCAAATATTTCTCAAGGCAGCTAGCTCAACAAGTGAGGTTTGAAACATGGCCCACTCGGACTCGATGTCCCCCACATCAGCCGGGATGTGGCTAAAGCTCTCCCAGAGGTGTGACTTGAAGGTCTCTCTGAAGGGTTCTTCTGCTAGGTGTGACCAGCAGTCTACCGGCATCGTCATCGTCCCCTGCCATCTGATCCAACTCGCTACCAGGTGGTGATCAGTTGACAGCTCGGCTCCTCTCTTCACTCGAATGTCCAAAACAAATGGCTGCAAATCAGATGACATGACTACAAAGTCAATCATCGATCTACAACTTTGGTGCCATGTGCACTTATGAACACCCTTATGTTAAAACATGGTGTTTGTGATGGACAAAATATGACTAGTACAGACATCCAACAACAGAACACCGCTCGGGTTCATATCAGAGGCAGTTCCTCCCAGTCACACCCCTCCAGGTCAAACTGTCATTACCCACCTGGGCATTGAAGTCCACCAGTGGAAAAAAGGAGTTCCCAGCTGACACACCTTCCAGCACCCCTGCCAAGGACTCCAAGAAGGCTGCATACTCTGAACTGCTGTTCAACACTTATGCCGGGTACCGATCAAAAACGTTTCGGGCGGCGGAAGCGGCCGGTTTACATTGAAAGTCTATGTGGAGACGCGTCGAGGGGCGTCGAATCGTGAAGCGGTGCATTTTGAGTGTTTGAAGCGGCAGCGCGCGGCAGTTCCTTTCCGTGCACGCGCGCGTCCGAAGCAACCTACGCGTTGAGCAGCGTCAAGCCGCCAAAGATCGACAAAGTTGATATTTTGCTGCTCGACGCGTTGCAGCAACCAATCGGAAGAGACTCTGCTATGTGATGACGCAACGACAACGGGACTTTTTTTGGACTTTTTAAACTTACCCCATCGAGCCTCTATGAATGAACCAGCCTCCGGTAAGAAACTTGGCATTTTTACAGTTGCCGTTGACCGCTCGAGCTTACGATCACCCCAAACATAAAAAAAAACGTTTTAATCTCAACAAAGACTTTCGGAGCTGCAGTTCGGCTCGTAGAAAACCCACTCAAGTAGTTACGAGGCTCAAGTACAGCTGATTTTATCTGCCAGCAGCATGAAACAAACAACCCGACCCGGAAAACGAGCCAGACCCCCCCTCCTCTGCCTCCCCCCAGTGCACGTCATCACACGCGTCTTCAGTGGCTTTGTGTGAAAGTAACAAGTGGCCAAAAGGAGGCGGCAGGAGCGTTTTGACGGAACAGGTCGGTACTCGGCATTATGCCGGGTTCTCACCAAACGCTTTTCGCGCTTCAAAAAAGCTTCTGACGCGCTGGGTTGGCTGCTTGTCAACAGATGTCTGTACACATCGAACGCGTCTGATGACGTGCAGTTGGAGCAGCGTCTGGATCCTTTTTCCGGTGGGGTTTGTTTTGTGTTTTTGTGCACCGGGCAGATAAGATCAGCTGTTCGTGAGCCCCGTTACTACTTGAGTGGGTTTTCTACGAGCCGAACTGCAGCTCCGGAAGTCTTTGTTGAGATTAAAACTTTTTTTATGTTTGGGGTGATCGTACGCTCGAGCGGACAGCGGCAACTGTAAAAATGCCAAGTTTCTTACCGGAGGCTCGTTGGGTAAGTTTGAAAAGTCCAAAAAAAGTCCCGTTGTTGTTGCGTCATCACATAGCAGAGGCTCTCCCGATTGGTTGCTGCGACGCGGCGAGCAGCAGAAGCAGGTCAAATCGAGCTTCGACAGTCGCTGCTCGGATGCAACGCGGGCGCGGAAAACAGCTGCCACTCACTGCCGCGCTGCTTGAACTGCTGCGGACGCGCCGCATCACGCTGTGCCGCGCCACGCTGCGTCTCGCCAAGATGCTCGGCCACATAGACTTTCAATGTAAAGTGGCTGCTTCGGCTGCGCGAAAAGCGTTTGGTGAGAACCCGGCATTAGGCACAAACAACGGTCAGAGCCCATCCCCCCACCCAAAGGCGAAGGGAAACTACCCTCTCATCTACCATGAAAAACTCCAACATACAGGGCAGGCACCAAGTCGCGGGGTTACAAGTAGACCTACACCAGCTCGACATCTGTCACCATGGGCAACTCCAGAGTGGAATAAATGGTAAATGGTAAATGGAGCTTACTTATATAGCGCTTTCCAACCCCCTATGAGGGGCCCCAAAGCGCTTCACAGTACCAACCATCCACCCATTCATGCACACATTCATACGCCGGTAGCGGTAGGCATCCATGCGAGGCGCCAGCCAGTCCTACCGGGAGCAACTTGGGGTTAAGTGTCTTGCCCAGGGACACAATGAGGTATGCAGTGACTGGGGATCGAACCTAGGACCTTCCGGTCCTGAGCCGGCGGCCCTGCCTCTACACCATCTCGGCCCCTCTCAAGGAGATCGGTTCGAGAGCCTGTGTTGTGTGTCGAGGTGAGTCAACTATATCTAGTTGGTACCTCTCAACATCACACACAAGCTCAGACTCCTTCCCCACTAGAGAGGTCACGTTCCATGTCCCAAGAGCCAGCTTTGGTAAGCCAGGGTCAGAGCACCAAGGTCTCCGCCTTCAGCCACTGCCCATGGCATCATCCACCCAACTTGTGTGGCTCCTCCTGCAGGTAATAATAATAATAATGAATTCCATTTATAATGCACTTTTCATTAATAAAAATCTCAAAGTGCAGGTGGTGGGTCCACAGGAAGGCAAACCACTGCTCCTTCAGGCTGAGCCCGACCGGGCACCATGGTTAAAGACCCGGCCACCAGGCTCTCGCTGACAAGCCCCTCCCCCAGGCCTGGTTCCAGGGTGGGGCCTAGTAACCTATGTCCGGGCAAGGGACACTGATTGTTATTTGTTGTTCTTGTTCGTGTTCACTGGTTGGTTGTCTTGTTTGTCTTTATTTGGCCATGTAATGGACTTGCGACCTGTCCAGGGTACCCAGCCTCTCACGCAGTGACTGTTGTATATGGGCACCACTGCACCAGTGACCCCTGTGACCTGAAAAGGATGAAGTGGGTAAAAGTAATAGATGGGTGGATGGATAATGTCCTGCAGCAATGTGGAATTATGTTCAAAATAATATTAGGAACACAAACAATTTTAGCAAAGGAGTCTGAGCAAACAATTGCCAATTTCCTTCCCATGGGCTCACCACCTGTGGGAGGGGCCAAAGGGGTCGGGTGCAATGTGAGATGGGTGGCGGCCGAGGGCGGGGACCCTGGCGGTCTGATCCTCGGCTACAGAAGCTGGCCATTGGGACATGGAATGTCACCTCTCTGGTGGGGAAGGAGCCTGAGCTAGTGTGTGAGGTTGAGAGGTTCCGACTAGAAATAGTCGGACTCACCTCAACGCATGGCTCTGGCTCTGGAACCAGTTTCCTTGAGAGGGGTTGGACACTCTTCCACTCTGGAGTTGCCCCTGGTGAGAGGCGCCGAGCAGGAGTGGGCATACTGGTTGCCCCCCATCTTGGTGCCTGTACGTTGGGGTTCACCCCGGTGAACGAGAGGGTAGCCTCCCTTCGCCTACGTGTGGGGGGACGGGCTCTGACTGTTGTTTGTGCCTATGCACCAAACGGCAGCTCAGACTACCCACCCTTTTTGGAGTCCTTGGAGGGGGTATTGGAGAGTGCGCCTCCTGGGGACTCCCTTGTTCTACTGGGGGACTTCAACGCTCACGTGGGCAATGACAGTGAGACCTGGAGGGGTGTGGTTGGGAGGAACGGCCCCCCTGATCTGAACCAGAGTGGTGTTCTGTTATTGGACTTCTGTGCTCGTCATGGATTGTCCATAACGAACACCATGTTTAAGCATAAGGGTGTCCATATGTGCTCTTGGCACCAGGACACCCTAGGTCGCAGTTCGATGATCGACTTTGTTGTCGTCTCATCTGATCTGCGGCCGCATGTCTTGGACACTCGGGTGAGGAGAGGGGCGGAGCTGTCTACTGACCACTACCTGGTGGTGAGTTGGCTCCGATGGTGGGGGAGGATGCCGGTCAGACCTGGCAGACCCAAACGTATCGTGAGGGTCTGCTGGGAACGTCTGGCAGAGTCTCCCGTAAGACGGAGCTTTAACTCCCACCTCCGGGAGAGCTTTGAACACGTTCCGAGGGAGGCGGGGGACATGGAGTCCGAGTGGGCCGTGTTCCGCGCCTCTATTGTCGAGGCAGCTTATCGGAGCTGTGGCCGCAAGGTTGTTGGTGCCTGTCGAGGTGGCAACCCTCGAACCCGGTGGTGGACACCGGCAGTGAGGGATGCTGTCAGGCTGAAGAAGGAGTCCTATTGGGCCTTTTTGGCTTGTGGGACCCCGGAAGCAGCTGATAGGTACCGGCAGTCCAAGCGGCATGCGGCTCGGGTGGTTGCTGAGGCAAAAACTCGGGCGTGGGAGGAGTTCGGAGAGGCCATGGAGAATGACTTCCGTACGGCTTCGAGGCGATTCTGGTCCACCATCCGGCGTCTCAGGGGGGGAAAGAGGTACGAGACCAACACCATTTATGGTGGAGGTGGCGTGCTGCTGACCTCAACTCGGGATGTTGTGAGTCGGTGGGCGGAATACTTCGAAGACCTCCTCAATCCTACTGGCACGTCTTCCACTGAGGAAGCAGAGCCTGGGGACTTTGGGTCGGGTTCTCCGATCTCTGGTGCTGAGGTCGCCGAGGTGGTTAAAAAGCTCCGCGGTGGCAAGGCTCCGGGGGTGGATGAGATTCGCCCGGAGTTCCTTAGGGCTCTGGATGTTGTAGGGTTGTGTTGGCTTACGCGACTCTGCAATATCGCGTGGACATCGGGGGCAGTTCCCTTGGATTGGCAGACTGGGGTGGTGGTTCCCCTATTTAAAAAGGGGGACCGTAGGGTGTGTTCCAACTATAGGGGGATCACACTCTTAAGCCTCCCTGGTAAGGTCTATTCAGGGGTTCTGGAGAGGAGGGTCCGTCGGATAGTCGAACCTCGGATTCAGGAGGAGCAGTGTGGTTTTCGTCCTGGTCGTGGAACACTGGACCAGCTCTACACCCTCAGCAGGGTCCTGGAGGGTGCGTGGGAGTTTGCCCAACCAGTTTACATGTGTTTTGTGGACTTGGAGAAGGCATTCGACCGCGTCCCTCGGGGGGTTCTGTGGGGGGTACTCCGGGAGTATGGGGTACCAGGCCCTTTGATAAGGGCTGTTAGGTCCCTGTACGACCGGTGTCAGAGCTTGGTCCGCATTGCCGGCAGTAAGTCAGGCTCGTTTCCGGTGAGAGTTGGACTCCGCCAAGGTTGCCCTTTGTCACCGATTCTGTTCATAACTTTTATGGACAGAATTTCTAGGCGCAGCCAAGGTGTTGAGAGGATCCGTTTTGGTGACCTTAGAATCGCTTCTCTGTTTTTTGCAGATGATGTGGTCCTATTGGCTTCATCAGCTCGTGATCTACAGCTTTCGCTGGAGCGGTTTGCAGCTGAATGCGATGCGGCCGGGATGAGGATCAGTTCCTCCAAATCCGAGGCCATGGTCTTGAGCCGGAAAAGGGTAGCATGCCCTCTCCGGGTCGGGGAGGAGGTCCTGCCCCAAGTGGAGGAGTTTAAGTATCTCGGGATCTTGTTCACGAATGAGGGAAAACTGGGGCGTGAGATCGATAGGCGGATAGGTGCAGCGTCCGCAGTGAAGCGGGCGCTGTACCGGTCTGTCGTGGTGAAGAGAGAGCTGAGTCAAAAGGCAAAGCTCTCAATTTACCGATCGATCTACGTTCCCACCCTCATCTATGGTCATGAGCTTTGGGTTATGACCGAAAGAACAAGATC
Organism: Garcialebias charrua; assembly: GCA_038048925.1. Classification (NCBI taxonomy): domain Eukaryota; kingdom Metazoa; phylum Chordata; class Actinopteri; order Cyprinodontiformes; family Rivulidae; genus Garcialebias; species Garcialebias charrua. The sequence goes on from JBBPBX010033548.1 coordinate 9,476, forward strand.
TCGGATACAAGCGGCTGAAATGAGTTTTCTCCGCAGGGTGGCTGGACTCTCCCTTAGAGATAGGGTGAGAAGCTCAGTCATCCGGGAGGGACTCGGAGTAGAGCCGCTGCTTCTCCACATCGAGAGGAGCCAGTTGAGGTGGCTCGGGCATCTGGTTAGGATGCCTCCTGGACGCCTCCCTGGTGAGGTGTTCCGGGCATGTCCCACCGGGAGGAGACCCAGAGGAAGACCCAGGACACGCTGGAGGGACTATGTTTCTCGGCTGGCCTGGGAACGCCTTGGGATTCCCCCGGAGGAGCTGCTCCAAGTGGCTGGGGAGAGGGAAGTCTGGGCCTCCCTACTTAGGCTGCTACCCCCGCGACCCGACCCCGGATAAGCGGAAGAAGATGGATGGATGGATGGATGGACAAACAATTTTATATTAAGAAACTTGCATTGTTTATAAATGTATTATAATTTTGTTATTTGTTTATTTGTTCAAGCAAGTATTATCTATATATGCAGAAAGAAAAAAAATGTCTCCCCTCTTTTTGTTGAAGATTGTTTTAAATGTAAAACAAGCTGTTGTTTCTGTTTCTGTCTGTGTAGAGTTGTCAGTGAAGGATCTGGATGTCATCACCATTCCTAGTAAAGACGTGGTCATGGTCCATGAACCAAAGCAGAAAGTCGACCTGACCCGCTACTTGGAGAACCAGACATTCCGATTTGATTATGCATTTGATGAGAACTCCACCAATGAAATGGTTTACAGGTATTTATTTTTATTTTTTCTGCCTGCCCCTAAAAAAAGCCTGTATCTGATACTAAAAACATCCTCCTCTGCTGTAGGTTCACAGCTCAGCCGCTGGTTGAAACTATATTTGAGAGAGGAATGGCAACCTGCTTTGCATACGGACAAACAGGAAGTGGAAAAACACACGTGAGTGTTTGAATTTAACATGGTTAGAGTTTGGATTTGGTTTAGTAGTCAATTCAGTTAAATTTATTTTGTTTATATAGAGCCAGTGCCCAGGGAACCAGGGGGGAGTGGTGGAGCAGAGGTTAGAGAAGGCGAGCCTGTAATCAGAAGCTCGTTGGCTCGACTTCCTGGACCGACAACACCAAAATGTGGGTGGGAAAGGTGAAGCACCCACACCTGCCTCCACCCTCATTTGCTCCACCCTGTGCCCCTGAGAAAGGCCCCAAACCCAACCATCCGCTCCCTCAGGCGTAGCTTCCCACAGTTTAGAAACCATAAATGCTTGGACCAGTTTTTCTGCGTAATTTTGGGACAATATATTTCAAATTTCAGTGATATTGTTCAGGTGGAAGACAAAGGTCTTGGTAACAGTTATATATGGGAGTAAATGACATATCCTGACGAAAAGTAACACCAAGGTTTTTACATTAGAACTGGAAGCCAAATTAATGCCATCCAGAGGAAGAAAAAGGCTGCAAAGTTAAGATGCTCAAGATACAAAAACTACGACCTCTGCTGTTTCTGACTTTAAAACAGAATACTTAATGTTATCCATTTTTATGTCTCTAAGACAAGCTTGTAAATTAAGTAAGTGATTAGATTAATCATATTTCATGGAAAGATACAATAACATATCACCAGCATAACAATGCTTCTCCTAATGTCTAACAACATACCGTAACCAAATAAAAGCATATACTGTATAATGTAATGAGTATTGGTAGCACTGAATTCATTTTTCAATTCATTAACATGAATAAACTGAAATCTATCAGATAAATATAAGTTAAAACATTAAAGACCTGTTTTTGTAATCTTAATATCATATCCATCTCTGATCAATTATATTACAGCATTTTCCGGAATATAGGTAGCAGCTTTTTATCATTTTTGCATGCCCTGTGACCTCTGTGCGACCTATTTATGGCTTTTTACAAAATAAGCTGATTTGTAATCATTTATTAACAAAAATTAAACTGAGACACACTCTTACGATAATGTCAGCTAACAAATATTTTTTTAGGTCCGATAGGGCTGGACGATATGGCCAAAATTTTTATCACGATATAGTTCTTAATTTCGGTCGATAACGATATAATTCGATATCGATATAAACAATATAAAAGCCTAAAAAAAACTATAAACTATACAAATAAATTAATGTTCTCCTTGTATTTGTATTTAGCCTCCAAAAAGATGGAAATCACCATCAAATAAACATAAACTTCTCAACCCAATAATTCTCAGTCGGGTCATCTGGACAGTTTCTTTTTTATAGAAACGTTTCACCCTCCATCCTCCATCCAATTTCTATAAAAAGAAACTGTCCAGATGACCCGACTGAAAATTATTGGATTTGGTACGTGGATTATTGAGCATGAACTTTCTTGCCATAAAATTCTCAACTGTGTCAATATTAATAGTTTTAACTTTAAACATCTTTAAAATTTACAGCATTGAAATTCATAGTTAATTAAATAAAACTTTTGGGTGTTGTTATTTATAAGAAGCTGACATAGAAATCTCATGGAAATTACTTAAGAATAAAAATAACAAAATCAATTGCATTACTGTATAAAGTAAAATAGTTTTTGAATGACAAAGTTTTGAATATATTGAATAATGTAATGATTGTTCCATATTTAATCTGTTGTATTGAAGTTTGGGGAAAAGCATGTAAAACTATTACAAACCCTGTTTTTTTTTGTTTTGTTTTTAAAGAGCTATAAGAATTATTAGTAGGAAGTGCTATGGTCACCCAACAAATATTTCATCAGTTTAAATTATTAAAATTTTATGATTTGGTTGAACATAGTATTTTACAAGTCATGTATAAAACTGAAAAAAAATTACCCCCCAAATATTCAATTAAAATTTGTTTAAAGTTATTAAACCCTGAAGGGAATGTAAATGTTTGTAAAACCTCCATTTAGGACTAGTTTGAAGGAGCTGAGTTGTAAATCAGGAAACAGGATTGTGTTGACTTGATATCACCATAAACATTTCTAAAACTATTTATATGTTTTAAAATATGATTAAATCAAAGTTGTTGGGAAGGTGTGGTGCAGGTGAAGTGAAGGTTGTTTGTTTGTAGTTATTTTGTATTTTTTAAACAAGGGGCAGATATTAAAACACTATTTTCGTCTTTCTGCACATTTTCATTCAGTGTTTTTTCTTCTTCTGATGAATTTGTTTTATTTTGAATAAAAAAACATGCAGCGCTGGGGCTGTTTGTTTACGTCGTAGTTTCAGGGAAACGTTGGCTCAAACTTTATTGTTCTTCATCTTCTGACTCTCATCATATTCTATCGAGTGGAAACTCTTCAGATTAAACAAGTTAGATGTTCCCACCGCTAGTTAGAACGACTCCGTCACGTTTTGAAAAATAAACAAACCGAGTAGACTCGCTGCAGAAGAAACCTGCAGTTTAACAAAACCGAACTACGTCCACACCGACGAATTAGTCTTTCCTCTCATCAGTGATGTCGTCTCTTTCTCTTCGCTTGTGAAACTTTGTTCAGTCACATTCTGACGGTCATGAGCACTCGTTTGACTCGTTTTGAAGCGAAAACTTAACGCGCTTTGGAGACTAGCTTAGCTTTTAGCCTGCTACCGCTAACGCCTGCTGCTGGACTGAGCGCTGCGTAACAACGACGTCACCACGCACGTTTTGTGTCACAGCTTTTTCTGTCCGGGCGGGTTGTTGAAGCAGCCGCTTCAACCCGAACAGAAACAGAAAAACGTCAGTGAAACGTTGTAAAATCCTATCGAAATATCGAAAATATGCTTAAACTTCATATCATCGTTATTGAATAAAAGTATATCGCGATATTTATCGTTATTGAATTATCGTCCAGCACTATGTTCATGTACTGACTTTATCCTGTTGGAGTTATTTGAAATAAAATTCAATGTTTTATAGACATAAATGTGTCAAGCTAGCTCCATTATTTTTCTCCCTTGTACTTTGTATCACATATCATCAATTATATCAAAAACCACACGGCAGATATTTTTCAAAAAAATATAGTGTGATCACAACATGTTCATGTACTGACTTTATCCTGTTGGAGTTATTTGAAATAAAATTCAATGTTTTATAGACATAAATGTGTCAAGCTAGCTCCATTATTTTTCTCCCTTGTACTTTGTATCACATATCATCAATTATATCAAAAACCACACGGCAGATATTTTTCAAAAAAATATAGTGTGATCACAACATGTTCATCTACTGACTTTATCCTGTTGGAGTTATTTGAAATAAAATTCGAATTTTTATAATTTATTTTCGTTGTGCAAGCACAGGTTTGGAAGAAGTCAAAGCGAACCTACTTTAAATGCAGCAGATTTGACCACTACGTGACAATATTAAAGCGTGGTTGAGCTCAGGAGCCCTCGTACTATAAAGTCAGCTATGAAATATATTTTATATCTGTTCATTGAGCTACATTTTAAAGACATAAAGCCGCCCGCGCGCGTTGCTCGTGGCGATCCTACTTTTTAAAATCCTGCAGTTTTGAGCAATACGTGATTTTATTAAGGACACGTTCAGCTGAAGACCCATCTTTGCTATAATTTTAAAAACAAATAATTGTTTTTACCGTGTTTATCATGTAAAGTCCTGCCGTGATCGCTTCACTCGCTTCCGTGAAAACAGCTCGAGTCTCCTCCTTCCTCCTTCCGGAGCGTGTGAGCACGCGTCGGTACCCCTCTGAAACCACACCAAAAATCTCAAGAAATCTGACGCGGCGCAGCACGGAATATCCGGTGGGGAAGGCGTGAAGGGGGTCTCTGCGACGCACATATGACGTAATATCCGACCCGTGCCGACCGGTGGAAAAGGGGCTTTAGTGACTCATTAGACTGACCCAGATCCATAAAGTGAACCAGGTTACTTTATGCTCCTTTTCCACTTGCTCGGCCCAGAGCGGCTCAGTCTGGTCCGGTCTGGTTCAGTTCGGCTCGGCTCACGTGTAGGTTTGTCTCCATTCACTACTGCAGCCCTTCTGTGGGCGGGGTGTAGAATCTCACTCGTCCTACCACGTGGTGGCGGTAGTGTTACCTCAAGCTATTTACTAGCCACCACTAAACGTTAGAAGAAGAACACCCTGCAGGACCTTGTCTCACCACCTGTTGGCGGTAATGTCCCTTGAGCTATTTAATGCTCTAATCTTACTTTATTGCCTTTTCAGCTTGTTTTAAACCCATGTGTTTTCCATTTTGTTTCTTTATAATAAAGATTATTCTCATATATGCACAAGGTTCCTGTTAACATTGCTTAACACATCGATCGCACTGCCCTGTAATCAGTTAAACTATTTTTACAGTAAGGTACAGATTAGGAATTAATTAGGTTTCAATTGGCCCTGTAATATTAAAGGTTAGTATTTCATTAAATTTAAACGGTAATATTTTGTCAGGGATAATTCAAAGTCAAATGCAAATGGATAATTTGGTTTAAACTGTCCCTTAAACATTAAAAGTGTGTTTCTTTAAACGTAAAAACAAAGTATTAATAATTAAATGTTTGTTGATCAGGAAACTCGTTTGGGCATCCAAGAACAGCTTCATCGGGGTTGATGTTGACGTCTGTGCACCCCGGAAAAAGCTGCTGCACCACGACCCGACATCAGGAAGGATGGATGGATGGGTTCATGTTGACGTCTGTGCATCCTTGGAAAAGCTGCTGCACTACCCATGACACGACATCAGGAAGGATGGATGGATGGATGGATGGGTTGATGTTGACGTCTGTGCATCCTTGGAAAAGCTGCTGCACCACGACCCGACATCAGGAAGGATGGATGGATGGATGGATGGGTTGATGTTGACGTCTGTGCATCCTTGGAAAAGCTGCTGCACCCACGACCCGACATCAGGAAGGATGGATGGATGGATGGGATCATGTTGACGTCTGTGCATCCTTGGTGATGAGTCGATGAGTTTTCTTCCATTTATTCATTTACTCCTCCAGATGATGATGTTGATGTGGAGCTTCTGGTTGACTCTTTTAATGATCACTGCCTTACTATTCTTGACAGTATTGCTCCTCACAAAACCCGTTGTGGGCCAGTTCACCGCGGTCCACCTTGGTTAAACAATCATACTCGAGAACTCAGGCGCTCTTGTCGGAAAACAGAACGCTTGTGGAAGAGGACTGGTCTGGTTGCCCACCGGGAATATTTTAAGGAGCTCCTTGACGATTATAATAGGGCAGTTGCTGATGCCAGGTCATTGTATTTTAGCAATCTTATTCACCTAAACAAAAACAATCCAAAAGTGTTATTTGATACTATCAACAGTATTGTATCTCCCCCAGTGCATCAGGTTTCTCTAACCTCAAACACTGACTGTAACATGTTCCTCAACTTCTTCATAAAGAAAGTGATGGACTTGAAATCCAATATACCTCCAAGTGCATCTACGTTTTACGTTGAGCCTCAGTGCTCTCAGTCTTTTTCATCTTTTAATCCGATTACTTTAAATGACTTGACCTCAATAATTGGTAAAATGAAAGTCTCAAATTGTGCATTAGAAATATTACCCCCATCTTTGCTTGTCCAGACTTTAAACTGTATTGGTCCAACAGTGTTGATGATAATTAACAACTCACTGAGCAAAGGATTGGTCCCATCCTATTTTAAAACAGCAGAAGTGACCCCTCTATTAAAGAAGCCTAATCTGGATTCTAGCTCCCTTTCAAATTTCCGTCCCATCTCTAAACTGCCTTTTTTCAGTAAAGTACTTGAAAAAGTTGTAGAAACCCAACTCAAATCCTGGTTCTGTCAGTTACAGATTTCTGATCCACTTCAGTCTGGTTTTCTAAAACACCATTCCACTGAAACTGCTCTTTTAAAAGTTCACAACGATCTGTTAATGGCTGCCGATGATGGAAAATGCTCTGTGTTGGTCCTGTTGGATCTTAGTGCTGCCTTTGATACTGTTGACCATGCAGTCTTATTAAACAGGCTGCAGGTTCTGGCTGGTATTTCTGGCTCAGCTTTGGACTGGCTCACATCATACCTCTCGCACAGAACTTTCTGCATCAAGACAGACAGGTTCTCCTCTGACTATGCCCCCTTAAATTGTGGGGTGCCTCAAGGTTCGGTTCTGGGTCCGCTTTTGTTTTCCTTCTATATTATCCCACTTGCCAGCATTATTCAATCCTTTTCTGATATCTCCTACCACATTTATGCTGATGATATTCAGTTGTATTTTTCATTTAAACCACACCAGCTGGACATGTTATCCATCCTTGTCCAATGCTTGTCCCGTATAAGTGACTGGCTTGCCAGTAACTTTTTGGTTTTAAACACCAGTAAGACAGAGACTTTGATTTCTGCTCCCAGTCACCTTCACTCTGAAATCAATCAGAAAATTAACTCTTTCTGCCCAGCAGCCAAAGCAAAAGTAAGAAATCTTGGAGTCACATTTGAATCTTCACTAGGTTTTGAGACTCACATTAAGACTATTTCCCGTTCTTGTTTCTTTCATTTAAGAAATATTTCTAAAATACGACCTATGGTGTCCAGAGTTGAACTGGAGAACATTATTCACGCTTTTGTGTCATCACGTCTAGACTACTGCAATGCCCTTTTTACCTGCCTGGACAAGTCTTCTGTATCACGCCTACAAGTGATACAGAACGCAGCTGCCAGACTTCTCACTAGATCCAGTAAATACTGCCACATCACTCCAGTTCTGCATTCACTTCACTGGCTCCCAGTTGAGTTTAGAATCCGTTTTAAAGTCCTTGTGCTCACGTACAGAGCTTTAAATGGCCAGGCTCCTGTATACCTTTGTCAGCTTTTGACTAAATACTCTGCTGCCCGTGACCTACGATCACAGACCCAGAACTTCTTGGATGTTCCACGTACGCGGATGAAAACTAAAGGGGACAGGGCCTTTCAGTCAGTGGCCCCCAGGCTTTGGAATAGTCTGCCCCTGCAGCTTCGTTTTGCTGACTCTGTTGAGGTTTTTAAAAAACAACTGAAAACACTTTTATTTGCTCAGGCTTTTATGTCATGATTTTATTGTATTTTGCATTGATTGATATTTGTAGATTTTATGCTTGTTTTATTCTGTGTATACTTTTGCCATTGATTTTTGTTGTACAGCGCTTTGTGATTTTATGTCTGTGATAAGCGCTCTAGAAATAAACATTACTTACTTACTTACTTACTTGGAAAAGCTGCTTTACCACGACCCGACATCAGGAAGGATGGATGGATGGGTTCATGTTGACGTCTGTGCATCCTTGGAGAAGCTGCTGCACTACCCACGACCCGACATCAGGAAGGATGGATGGATGGATGGATGGATGGATGGATGGCTGGCTGTTCAAATCTAGAACCCCCGACCTACGTACGAGTTTGGGACCTAAGAACCGTTCGCAGCTCGATCCGTTCGTAGGTAGGGGGTGAAAATTATATTTAAAAAAAAAAATTATTCATTCATTCATTCATTCAACCTTTATTTATCATGCTAACGGAGCGCGCGCACACATTTAAGCATGTAAAGTAGTGTACTGTAATGTTAAACATTGCTATTCACATTTACAGAATAAATAAAAATATATTTTCTTACTTTGAGATGGTCAAAGCCGACATCTTAGGTTGCCATGCGTTGATTGTTGTCGGGCCGAGCAGCGCGGGGGCCGGCAAGCCACCGCAGCTGCTCCAGGCCTGTGTTAGCTAGCTGGCTAGCTTCTGCTAGCCAAGCCATGAGCTAGTGTTGGAGCGGCGGCGCGATCAATCTGCAGCTTCTGCTGCTCCAGCCGCTGCTCCAGCCTGAGACGTCCACAGAGCTATTCCAGCTAGTAATTAATCCACATGATGCGATCCTGGTCACCAGTGTTCAAAAGGCCGGCTCCCGTGTTAGCTCCAGTGTTAGCTCTGGAGCTAGCCAGGCCGGAGGTGTAGCCAGGCCGGCCGGAGGTGTTCGCACGGCGGCCTGGCACGATCGGCGATAAATCCGCTGCCTGAGACATCCACAAAGTTCACAGAGACGTTTCCAGCTAGTAATTAATCCATATGAAGCCATCCTGGTCACCAGTCTTCGTCCAGCTCTCGGCAGCTAACCTAAGATGGCGTCCGGTCCGGTGTTCTACATTAATTTGTGACCGGAGACCCCAGTGACTGAACCTTAAATAGCGTCCGGTGTTCTACATTAATTTGTGACCGTGTAAACTGAAGACCTACTTCCTGTTTCCCAAAATTGCTCAAAAATTGCTCAAAAATGATCAGAAATGATCTTTTTTATCATAATTATTATTTATAAAGCCTTTAAAACAACCAGAGCTGCAACAAAGTGATGTACACATGAAATTAAGAACATTTAAACACAAAAAAAAAAAAAAAATATATATATATATATATTTTTTTTTAATTCATATTTTTATTAAATATGATATGTTCGTAAGTCCCGTGGTTCGCAGGTCGATTGGGTCGTAGGTCGGGGGTTACCTGTAATAATCTTTTTTCTTATGAATCTTTAAAGGGCAAATGCAAATGGAAAATATTCTTAACTTCCAGTATGTTTTTAAACAAACACTATACTGTAGACACTTAAAAAATATGTTTAGGAAATTATTGTTCAATGAGACCACTTAAGAAAAAAATGTTTATTATGAAAACTAAGAAGTGTAAAAAACACAACAATAAATACTGCATACACCTAAATGATTTTTTTCTCGTTGTCTCATGGGCTTCCTCCAGAAGACACAAGTTGATAAATTCAGGTGTTGACTTCTTCCTCTTAACTGTAAAAAAAGAAAAACATGGTTACCGGTAATTCAGTCTAGAAACAGTTTTATATGTAGATATATTTTATAAGATATATATACATATATCTTATATCTCAGAAACCATCCATCCATCCATCCATTTTCTTCCGCTTATCCGGGGTCGGGTCGCGGGGGTAGCAGCCTAAGTAGGGAGGCCCAGACTTCCCTCTCCCCAGCCACTTGGAGCAGCTCCTCTGGGGGAATCCCAAGGCGTTCCCAGGCCAGCCGAGAAACATAGTCCCTCCAGCGTGTCCTGGGTCTTCCTCTGGGTCTCCTCCCGGTGGGACATGCCCGGAACACCTCACCAGGGAGGCGTCCAGGAGGCATCCTAACCAGATGCCCGAGCCACCTCAACTGGCTCCTCTCGATGTGGAGAAGCAGCGGCTCTACTCCGAGTCCCTCCCGGATGACTGAGCTTCTCACCCTATCTCTAAGGGAGAGTCCAGACACCCTGCGGAGAAAACTCATTTCAGCCGCTTGTATCCGAGATCTTGTTCTTTCGGTCATAACCCAGAGCTCATGACCATAGATGAGGGTGGGAACGTAGATCGATCGGTAAATTGAGAGCTTTGCCTTTTGACTCAGCTCTCTCTTCACCACGACAGACCGGTACAGCGCCCGCTTCACTGCGGACGCTGCACCTATCCGCCTATCGATCTCACGCTCCAGTTTTCCCTCATTCGTGAACAAGACCCCGAGATACTTAAACTCCTCCACTTGGGGAAGGACCTCCTCCCCGACCCGGAGAAGGCATGCTACCCTTTTCCGGCTCAAGACCATGGCCTCGGATTTGGAGGAACTGATCCTCATCCCGGCCGCATCACATTCAGCTGCAAACCGCTCCAGCGAAAGCTGTAGATCACGAACTGATGAAGCCAATAGGACCACATCATCTGCAAAAAACAGAGAAGCGATTCTAAGGCCACCAAAACGGATCCTCTCAACACCTTGGCTGCGCCTAGAAATTCTGTCCATAAAAGTTATGAACAGAATCGGTGACAAAGGGCAACCTTGGCGGAGTCCAACTCTCACAGGAAACGAGCCTGACTTACTGCCAGCGATGCGGACCAAGCTCTGACACCGGTCGTACAGGGACCTAACAGCCCGTATCAAAGGGCCTGGTACCCCATACTCCCGGAGTACCCCCCACAGAACCCCCCGAGGGACGCGGTCGAATGCCTTTTCCAAGTCCACAAAGCACATGTAAACTGGTTGGGCAAACTCCCACGCACCCTCCAGGACCCTGTTGAGGGTGTAGAGCTGGTCTAGTGTTCCACGACCAGGACGAAAACCACACTGCTCCTCCTGAATCCGAGGTTCGACTATCCGACGGACCCTCCTCTCCAGAACCCCTGAATAGACCTTACCAGGGAGGCTTAAGAGTGTGATCCCTCTATAGTTGGAACACACCCTACGGTCCCCCTTTTTGAATAGGGGAACCACCACCCCAGTCTGCCAATCCAAGGGAACTGCCCCCGATGTCCACGCGATATTGCAGAGTCGCGTAAGCCAACACAACCCCACAACATCCAGAGCCCTAAGGAACTCAGGACGAATCTCATCCACCCCTGGAGCCTTGCCACCGCGGAGCTTTTTAACCACCTCGGCGACCTCAGCACCAGAGATTGGAGAGCCCGACCCAAAGTCCCCAGGCTCCGCTTCCTCAGTGGAAGACGTGCCAGTAGGATTGAGGAGGTCTTCGAAGTATTCCGCCCACCGACTCACAACATCCCGAGTTGAGGTCAACAGCACGCCATCCCCACCATAAATGGTGTTGGTCGCGTACCGCTTTCCCCCCCTGAGACGCCGGATGGTGGACCAGAATCGCCTCGAAGCCGTACGGAAGTCATTCTCCATGGCCTCTCCGAACTCCTCCCACGCCCGAGTTTTTGCCTCAGCAACCACCCGAGCCGCATGCCGCTTGGACTGCCGGTACCTATCTGCTGCTTCCGGGGTCCCACAGGCCAAAAAGGCCCAATAGGACTCCTTCTTCAGCTTGACAGCATCCCTCACCGCCGGTGTCCACCACCGGGTTCGAGGGTTGCCACCACGACAGGCACCAACAACCTTGCGGCCACAACTCCGATAAGCTGCCTCGACAATAGAGGCGCGGAACATGGCCCACTCGGACTCCATGTCCCCCGCCTCCCTCGGAACGTGTTCAAAGCTCTCCCGGAGGTGGGAGTTAAAGCTCCGTCTTACGGGAGACTCTGCCAGACGTTCCCAGCAGACCCTCACAATACGTTTGGGTCTGCCAGGTCTGACCGGCATCCTCCCCCACCATCGGAGCCAACTCACCACCAGGTAGTGGTCAGTTGACAGCTCCGCCCCTCTCTTCACCCGAGTGTCCAGGACATGCGGCCGCAGATCAGATGAGACGACAACAAAGTCGATCATCGAACTGCGACCTAGGGTGTCCTGGTGCCAAGAGCACATATGGACACCCTTATGCCTGAACATGGTGTTCGTTATGGACAATCCATGACGAGCACAGAAGTCCAACAACAGAACACCACTCGGGTTCAGATCAGGGGGGCCGTTCCTCCCAACCACACCCCTCCAGGTCTCACTGTCATTGCCCACGTGAGCGTTGAAGTCCCCCAGCAGAACAAGGGAGTCCCCAGGAGGCGCACCCTCCAATACCCCCTCCAAGGACTCCAAAAAGGGTGGGTAATCTGCGCTGCCGTTCGGCGCATAGGCACAAACAACAGTCAGAGCCCGTCCCCCCACACGTAGGCGAAGGGAGGCTACCCTCTCGTTCACCGGGGTGAACCCCAACGTACAGGCACCGAGATGGGGGGCAACAAGTATGCCCACTCCTGCTCGGCGCCTCTCACCAGGGGCAACTCCAGAGTGGAAGAGTGTCCAACCCCTCTCAAGGAAACTGGTTCCAGAGCCAGAGCCATGCGTTGAGGTGAGTCCGACTATTTCTAGCCGGAACCTCTCAACCTCACACACTAGCTCAGGCTCCTTCCCCACCAGAGAGGTGACATTCCATGTCCCAATGGCCAGCTTCTGTAGCCGAGGATCAGACCGCCAGGGTCCCTGCCCTCGGCCACCACCCATTCCACATTCCACAAAGCAGATATTTTTCAAACTACCACAGTTTAATCACAACATGTTTATGCACACTGTAAGCTGTTGGAGTTATTTGAATTAAAATTCGATTTTTAATAGACATAAGTATGTCGACCTAGCTTGTTTTTTTCCTACTATTATTTAACACATATCTTATATCTCAGAAACCACAAAGCAGATATTTTCCAAACTAACACAGTTTAATCACAACATGTTTATGTGCACACTATAAGCTGTTGGAGTTATTTGAATTAAAATTCGATTTTTAATAGACATAAGTGTGTCGACTTAGCTTGTTTTTTTCTACTATTATTTACCACATATCTTATATCTCAGAAACCACAAAGCAGATATTTTCCAAACTAACACAGTTTAATCACAACATGTTTTTGTGCATACTGTAAGCTGTTGGAGTTATTTGAATTAAAATTCGAAATTTTTATAATTTATTTTAGTAGCACATGTGACAGGTTAGAGATAGGGTGAGAAGCTCAGTCATCCGGGAGGGACTCGGAGTAGAGCCGCTGCTTCTCCACATCGAGAGGAGCCAGTTGAGGTGGCTCGGGCATCTGGTTAGGATGCCTCCTGGACGCCTCCCTGGTGAGGTGTTCCGGGCATGTCCCACCGGGAGGAGACCCAGAGGAAGACCCAGGACACGCTGGAGGGACTATGTTTCTCGGCTGGCCTGGGAACGCCTTGGGATTCCCCCAGAGGAGCTGCTCCAAGTGGCTGGGGAGAGGGAAGTCTGGGCCTCCCTACTTAGGCTGCTACCCCCGCGACCCGACCCCGGATAAGCGGACGAAAATGGATGGATGGATGGATGGTGACAGGTTTGGAAGAGGTCAAAACAAATCAATTTAAATCCAGCAGATTTGACCACTACGTGACATTATTAAGGACTTGTTCACCTGAGGAACCCTCGTGGTATGAAGCCAGCTATGAAATATATTTTTTAAGCTTTTATTTAGCTACATTTAAAAGAAAGAACACCGATCGACTGCGGCGACCTACTTTGTTAAATCCAGCTGATTCGACAACAACGTGAAATTATTAAGGAGCGGTTCAGCTCAAGCACCCTCTTGATATAACGTCAGCTATGAAATATATTTTTTAAAGCGTTTATTTAGCTACATTATATAGAAATAAAGCCGGCTCACGTGCGCGCGCGCGTGCACGTGGCGAAACTACTTTTTTAAATCCTGCCGTTTTGACCACTACGTGAATTTATTAAGGAATAGTTCAGCTTAAGACACATCTTTGCTATAATTTTAAATACAAATAATTGTTTTTACCGTGTTAATCTTGTAAAGTCCTTCCTGTTTGTTCCCTCGCCTCAGCAGCCACTTCCTGAAACTCCGTGGCAGGAGGCTGGGCTGGAAGTCCACCTCCTCCCCACCGCTCACTCCCCCACGGCTCGCTCGCTTACAGCCGGCCTGGACCCTGCTCTGAAATCAGTCTGGAATGTTGGTGCGGCGCGGCGCACATGTGAGGTGGAAATGCTGTCCAACGCGTGCTTGGCACACAAATATGACGTCATAAGCGACCCGCGCCACCAAGTGGAAAAGGGGCATAAGTGACTCATTAGACTGACCCAGATCCATAAAGTGAACCAGGTTACTTTAGTGACTCATTAGACTGACCCAGATCCATAAAGTGAACCGGGTTACTTTAGTGACTCATTAGACTGACCCAGATCCATAAAGTGAACCGGGTTACTTTAGTGACTCATTAGACTGACCCAGATCCATAAAGTGAACCAGGTTACTTTAGTGACTCATTAGACTGACCCAGATCCATAAAGTGAACCAGGTTACTTTAGTGACTCATTAGACTGACCCAGATCCATAAAGTGAACCAGGTTACTTTAGTGACTCATTAGACTGACCCAGATCCATAAAGTGAACCAGGTTACTTTAGTGACTCATTAGACTGACCCAGATCCATAAAGTGAACCGGGTTACTTTAGTGACTCATTAGACTGACCCAGATCCATAAAGTGAACCAGGTTACTTTAGTGACTCATTAGACTGACCCAGATCCATAAAGTGAACCAGGTTACTTTAGTGACTCATTAGACTGACCCAGATCCATAAAGTGAACCAGGTTACTTTAGTGACTCATTAGACTGACCCAGATCCATAAAGTGAACCAGGTTACTTTAGTGACTCATTAGACTGACCCAGATCCATAAAGTGAACCAGGTTACTTTAGTGACTCATTAGACTGACCCAGATCCATAAAGTGAACCAGGTTACTTTAGTGACTCATTAGACTGACCCAGATCCATAAAGTGAACCAGGTTACTTTAGTGACTCATTAGACTGACCCAGATCCATAAAGTGAACCGGGTTACTTTAGTGACTCATTAGACTGACCCAGATCCATAAAGTGAACCAGGTTACTTTAGTGACTCATTAGACTGACCCAGATCCATAAAGTGAACCGGGTTACTTTAGTGACTCATTAGACTGACCCAGATCCATAAAGTGAACCAGGTTACTTTAGTGACTCATTAGACTGACCCAGATCCATAAAGTGAACCAGGTTACTTTAGTGACTCATTAGACTGACCCAGATCCATAAAGTGAACCGGGTTACTTTAGTGACTCATTAGACTGACCCAGATCCATAAAGTGAACCAGGTTACTTTAGTGACTCATTAGACTGACCCAGATCCATAAAGTGAACCAGGTTACTTTAGTGACTCATTAGACTGACCCAGATCCATAAAGTGAACCAGGTTACTTTAGTGACTCATTAGACTGACCCAGATCCATAAAGTGAACCAGGTTACTTTAGTGACTCATTAGACTGACCCAGATCCATAAAGTGAACCAGGTTACTTTAGTGACTCATTAGACTGACCCAGATCCATAAAGTGAACCAGGTTACTTTAGTGACTCATTAGACTGACCCAGATCCATAAAGTGAACCAGGTTACTTTAGTGACTCATTAGACTGACCCAGATCCATAAAGTGAACCAGGTTACTTTAGTGACTCATTAGACTGACCCAGATCCATAAAGTGAACCAGGTTACTTTAGTGACTCATTAGACTGACCCAGATCCATAAAGTGAACCGGGTTACTTTAGTGACTCATTAGACTGACCCAGATCCATAAAGTGAACCAGGTTACTTTAGTGACTCATTAGACTGACCCAGATCCATAAAGTGAACCAGGTTACTTTAGTGACTCATTAGACTGACCCAGATCCATAAAGTGAACCAGGTTACTTTAGTGACTCATTAGACTGACCCAGATCCATAAAGTGAACCAGGTTACTTTAGTGACTCATTAGACTGACCCAGATCCATAAAGTGAACCAGGTTACTTTAGTGACTCATTAGACTGACCCAGATCCATAAAGTGAACCGGGTTACTTTAGTGACTCATTAGACTGACCCAGATCCATAAAGTGAACCAGGTTACTTTAGTGACTCATTAGACTGACCCAGATCCATAAAGTGAACCGGGTTACTTTAGTGACTCATTAGACTGACCCAGATCCATAAAGTGAACCAGGTTACTTTAGTGACTCTGTGGTGGCAGTACGGGTGCGAACCATAGACATTAATACGTCTGTGGCGGCAACTAATGAGCCCCTCCCCCGTTCTTCTTCTTCTTTTCTTTTATGGCGGTTGGCAGACCAACTGTAAGGTGCATTACTACCACCTATTGAGCTGGAGTGTGGACAGGAGATAAACAGGAAGAAAAAAACTAATTCTGTTAAATTAATTTAATAACTCAACTAAATTCTCTCTATTAAGTTTGTATTTTTCAAGAAAATAATAACTTGATCTTTAACTTTACTGATATCCCTACTAAAAACATCCCTAATTGTAAATTTTATATTCATTTTATTCATTTATTTTTGGAAATGCATTATTTCTGTTTCATTCCCTGGACATTCCATAAAGACATGTTAAACCGTTTCAGGGAAATTGCTGGTGCCCATGTCACATAGACCTGTTGCATACTTTCTAATTATTTTAAGAGATTTATTAAAGCCTGTGTGTCCTATTCTAATGCGAGTAAGTTCCTGTTTCTTCCTGCTTTCCTTGTATATCCTACCTTTTTATGAATGTTGTGTAAATGTCTTCCTGTATCAGTAATGTCCCAGTGTTCCTGCCATATTTTCCTAATATATTTATTTATTATCATTTAACATTCAACTTTACATAAATATTCACTCATTTTCATCACTTCTTCTTCCAAACCGGTGTCACACGGCTCTGCTTCTTATTTTCTAACTCATGGGGCGGCCGCAGCGGACTATTCAGCCAATCATAATAATAATAATAATAATAATGAATTTAATTTATAATGCACTTTTCATTCATAAAAATCTCAAAGTGCTACAAAGTGCAACAAAAGCAAAAATCAAATAAAACAGTGATAAAATCAAGTAAAATCAATAATAATATCAACTAAGATCAAAGATAAAATCATGTGGAGGCAGAATAGGCTTGCTTAAAAAGAAAAGTCTTTAAGCCGTTTTTAAAGTCAACCAGTGACTGTGGAGCTCTCAGGTAGTCAGGGAGGGAGTTCCATAGGCGGGGGGCAGCCACACAGAATGCCCGGTCTCCCATGGTCCTTAATTTGGTTCGAGGAATGTGAAGTAGATTACTGTTCTGTGATCGTAGAGACCGGGTGGATGAATATGGTGCAAGAATGTCCTTTAGATAAGTCTGGTGAAGTTCCGTGTAAGCATTGGTTAATTTGTTTTCTCATAAAAATCTTTTAATTACCGTAGTTTGATGCTAAGTTGTTTTTTTTCTCCTTCTCCTAAACTATGCCACTCATTACAGTTCATCCCTGGTCTTTCAAGGCACATACCGGTACTCAATTTTTTTGTATTTCGGATATAAGCTCAGTAGTTTCTGGTTGTAGATGTACAGCACAGACCCCCTCCAGGAGGAAAATGAGTGTTTCTGTCATCAAGCTGCTTCTTGTCTTTGCAGCAGTGAAAGTCGCTCTGAGCTGTTGCTATGCAGAACACAGCGAACACTCAAAACGCCTCGCTTTGCTCCAGAGGAGCCGCGTGATGAGATTTAAATTAATTCTGCGACAGTCCGAAATTCTGCCTCCCATCTCCCCGCCTGCTGGGACACGCTGTGATTGTGGCGGTGCTTCTCAAACACTCGAGGCCCGACACGCGCTTTGTGCTCCTCGCTTGTGGATCAGGCAGTCACGATGGGAGAACCCGCTCTCAGAACCAGACCGAGATGGAGGAACATGCCCCACAGAGCCAAGAGAGCAGTGTGCACGCTCGCCTCTTCTCCCAATGTTCTCCAAATGAATCTGGTGGACCTTCAGGGCTTCTGGGTCATCTAATGAAATATTAATTAGCCTCCATTAAAGTCCACCACGTTGATATTTGTTCATGTTGTCCAGGAGAGTTTTAGCCTCACATCTGATCAACTTTGTGACATTTACTTAGAAATGAAACAACTCCGAACTATTTCTTAACTTTGTCGGGCACTTTTCCCGCAGTTACCATAGTGATGCATAAGAAATCAGTTTTGAAATCACTGCATTGAAACAAATTTAGCCGGACGGGTATGGATAAAAATAGGATACTGAAGTTTAAAAATACAATTTTAAATAAATAAATTTTGGTTAAAATGATTGTACCTAAAAGTTCTCTTTAAAAGCACGCAGGCCCGTTTGCAGAGGAGGCTTGAGACAATTTCACACACTGACACCAATTAAATTGCACAGTTGTTTAATTAAATAATGCAAAGTTAAAATATTCACAGTTTTAAAAAGGCAGCAATAGCTCCAGTCAATAATAAAAGTGCAATTCAGTAAAATGTTCTATAAAACAGGAAACACACACACACATTTCCTACACAAAACCAGGATTACTGTCACCGCCTGGAGGGATACTGTATCAATCACATGACTGTCCAAAGTCCACCCTGGTAGGATCTGTCACCCCAGAAGAGACGCCACTCAAGCCGACACCTGTTCAATTAGTCGATCTGGGCATCAGTCGGCCCGGTTCAGCCCACAGGACGCGCGACGCAGCCCGCCCCACACCGTCCAGACAGCGGGCACCAACACAGGACCAGTCGGCAGTCGATGGACGACCCAGATGGAGGCAGAGACCAGTCGGGACAATCCGGACAGCAGCAAACAGACAGCCAAGGACAAACACAGGCAGATGGACGCCAAGGACAAACAGCAGGGACTAAAACAATCAATATTTAGAATTAAAATATGAAAAGTATAAAACAGAAAAATACACTGGCGCTTACTCACCACCAAGTTCCACCTCTAGCAAGAGAGGGAAACTAGAAGCTTGTTCCGGTGGTCGCTAAAACAGTAGTCCATAGCGACCTAAGGTGCCCAATTACGCTAGCGCGTGACACAGCCAGCAAACGCCGCCGGAAGGCGGATGACGTGTAGCCAACCCTGGAGGCTGGCCCTTTTTTATACAGGAAGCCAGCCCCAGCCCCACCAATCACCTCCCTACACTTGTGTGGTGCATTCAATGTCCGCAGGACATCCTGCCACACAAACATCAGTCATTCTACATTTAGCCCCTGTTATCAACAATAACAAGCTTTTTTTAATATACAGTATAAGGTGTCAGCTAGTTTAATTATTTATTTTCTAAACTCTGGGTTTTGCATGTGCCACCCTGTGCATATGTATCTTTTTTGCTAGTTTAAGCTTTTTCAGCTAATTCCACATTTTTTGCACTCATTTGAACTTTTTTTCTGCCTCATTCAGCTAAAATGTGCTTTCCACTTCCTTCTTGTAATATCAGCCTCTTTTTGCCTTTTTAGCTACTTTTCAGCAGTTTTTTTGCTTCTTTCAGCCTAAATGGGAAAACGTTCCTTCTGCTAATTTTAAGCTTGTTCTACCTTTTTAGATTTTTTTTTGCTAATTTCAGCTGTTTTCAAGTAAATTCAAGTTTTTCTTGGTAAGTCTTGCTACTTTCAACCTACAGTAATTACCGTAATTTCTTTCTGCTAATTTCAGCTTGTTTTCAGCTACTTTAAGCTGTTTCTGTTATTTCAGCTACTATTTAGCTGTTTTATACAAATGTTAGTTTTTTTCAGCTAATTCCATATTTTTTAAACTCCTTTCAGGTCTTTCCACTTCCTTCTAGTAAGTTAAGCTTCTTTCTGCCTTTTCGGCTACTTTTTTAATGTATTTGCTAATTTTAGCTTTTTTGTGTGCCCATTTCCTTATTTTGTGCTCATTTCTGATTATTTAAACCTAATTCAGCAAATATATGTGTTCTTTCTGCTTTCTTCTGCTAACTTAGGCATGTTCTTTCATTTCAGCATGTTTTTTTAGCTAATTTCAGCTGTTTGTCAGCACGTTCTTCAGCAATGAGCATTCACACTGCATTTTCGCAGCAAATGCAATTTCTCTAGTTCACACTTGTTTTTCTTGTGATGCTGTCCGATGCGTCCATGCAGCCAGCCGAGCCAGCAGCAGGAGAGCAGACCTTCTGAAAATATTGAGAGCGAGGCTGTTGGTGTTTCTCCAGGGTTCACCTGTTTACACAGGCTTTTCTCTCCGTTTGAGGACGCACACGTTTGACTGCCACAGCACAAACCCAAAGAGTGTTTGTGTGGATAATATTTTGTAAGATGGTGTTTGTATGTGGAAAGTCAGGCTCAGATTCTCGTGCATTTCAAAATACCAGTGACTCAGTAACAACTTCTCTCTTATGTAAGCCAGCATTTGATGATCTCCTCCTTTGACGCACTCCGTCCTCGCCAGAGAAGTCGCTCTGACTAAAGACGTTGCATAAAGGTCTTGCTCATCCTCGCTCGGCTCTGCCTGTGTGGATTCACTGCAGGAGTGAAACGTCCAGCTACAGCTCTGTGCTTTTTTCTGTTGTGCCCCGCCTGAAGTGTTCAGACTGGTTTCTCTGTTGCAGCTGGAGATCAGCAGGTCATAAAACATCAGGTCAGGTTACTTTATTTATACCCAAGGGTAAATGTGGTTTGCAGCGGTACAAAGCATACATCCATCCGTGCGCACACACAAATAAAAACAGTAAAAACATTTAGTAAAAACACTTCAAAGAAACCATAAACAGATAATGTTGCACATAACGGTGTTAAGGCTCCCCAAATCATATTTAAAATGAAAAATAAAAAACATTTAACCACTAAAAGCTTCAACGTTATTTCAGTTTGTTCATTTCATTCATTTCATTTCATTTCATTCATTTATTTATTTATTTAAGTTAGGACAATGCATATTAATCAACATAACAGCAGTTAGCATCAATGTAAATATGCCGGAGTTAGCACAATAGCTAATTTTCATCCGTTGTCCTAAGGCAGGTAAGGATAAGAAACGTCCCATAAAACAAAAGAGCAGAAAAAAATACAAACATCACCTATATAGCACATAACGCATACATTTCAGTAACAGCAGTGGGAACAAAGCTATTTTTAAAACGTGTTGTCCTACATTTAGGGACTAAAAACCTCCGACCAGATGGAAGAAGCTGAAACTCTCTGTGCAGTGGATGAAGGACATCTTTTAAAACGGAAGAAGCTATCCTCTGTACCTGACTAACATACATGGATGTAACTGAGGTTTGGGTTCCTCCGGTCAGTTTAGATGACAGCTTAACAATCTGCTGAAGGGAATTCTTTTCTCTCAGTGTAGTGTGACCAAACCATGACACCAAGGAAAAGGATAAAACTGATTCAATAAAAGCACGGTAAAACATGGTCATTATGGTTCGGTCAATATTAAAATGGTTGAGTTTCCTTGGCACCTCAGATGTGTCGTCTTGTTCCTTCTCGCCAGATGTTTGCTTAAATTTAGCAACCCCGCTTCAGGAGACGCTGAAAGTCATACAAAACTCACTACGTTTCCTGAACTACCAAAACCGCCAGCTTAAAAGTAACAAACAATTCTGTTTGGATAAATTTCTGATTTGTTTTCCTGCCTCCTGAGGACTCCTGGGTGCAGCCGGGCGACTCCTGTGTGCATCAGCCAATGACATGGATGTAGCTGCCGCTCCGCCACAGCTCCACATCCACTGTTGCTATAGCAGTATTTTGTAGAAAGCATGTTGGATTATTTTTCTTTTCCAAAAGTGTTTTTGCCAGAAACATCCATGTGGTGGTCTGAACACCAGCCGGCGGTCTGCTGTGCTGTTTTTTTGTCAGCCATGTTTTTCACTCTGAGCCTCTGTTGCTCACCAGCCAGAGCTCTGGTTCTTTCAGGTTGCTGCTGATCCACATGTGGCTCTGTTGGGCTGCTTGACCCATTTTAACCACTTTATCTGGTTCATTCTGTGATACTAATACTGCACACACAACAGGGGTGTTCGTTTTTCTTACTGATGCTTGTAAAAGTTCCCTCTTCTTCTTTTAAAGAGTGTGAAACAGATTAGAAAGAATGGCTTTTACTTGGACTTTGTGCAGTCATTGCATGCATCATACAAAGTAAAACAACTGAGATGAATATGAAGACAGTAATTAGTCCTTTTTGTTTCTCGTTCAGACAGCATCCTGTCATGAAGTTCCAGAAGTTGAGCCAGCGTTGAAGTTGATGCTGTCAGCGAGTCCAACCTACGCTGCACTACACCCACCTTCAACACACGTTCCCGTTTAGTTTTTTTTTTAAGTCACTCGTCATAGTTTCTTCTCATCTGCTGAATCTAACCCCAGAAAGTTTCTGAAGCTCTCCAAATAAAGGCTTGGTCCTGTAACTGCAAATAGTCCTTCTGGCTGCAGGTCAGTACCTCGTACTGCATTTTCTCAGTAGTCCTGCATCCTTGCACCTTGAGCCATCATTGAAACCACCTTAGCCACCTCCTTGGTTGAGCACAAGTTCTTGGTGAGGGCAGCTGTCCACTTGAACTGCCGCCGTCATGTCCAGTTGACGTAAGGCTTCCACTCCCTGTATGATCCAGCCTGAGGTGACCCCAGTGGATCTGGATGAGGAGGAGGAAGAGTCGCATGACATGCAGGTACTTTCAATTCAGGAAGTCATTCACTCATTTTTAAGGAGCTCCGTGTTGGACGTGTCATGGTATTGTCTCGGTTGTGGTATATTTGCTTGTCTGGGCCATTGCTAGTATAGATTGCTGTTTAATGGTTTGTCGACGGGCGTATAATGTGCCGTAAAGAGGTTCTCTTGTTTGTAATATTGAATGTAACATTGTAATTGTAGTTATTCTCATCACTTATCTTGTGTAGAACAACTTTACTTTCTTACAGTACTACTAGAAGTCCACATACCAAGCTGGTACGGTATAAACGTGTCTGTTTGCAGATTTAAAACCTGTTTGACTTCTTCCTCTTTCTTCTGCCAGACAACACAGAACCATGTTCAGGAGGCACCGATCACTACAGGCCCATCTACTCAAGCAGAGCCATCCACAAACCTGGATCCAACTGGCAAGGCCTCGAACCCTCCCACGGGTCCGGACAAACCAGAAACTGCACCGCCAGACCCTTCCAAGTCTCAGCGCAGACAGCAGGGGGGCTACAAGTGCAAATACTGCACCTTTTCCATGCAGAATCTCAACACTTTCAAAGAACACGTGGATGCCAATCATCCAAACGTCATTTTCAACCCGCTGTATCTGTGCACCGTCTGCAACTTCAACACGAAGAAGTTTGACACCCTGACAAAGCACAATGAGAGATTTCACCTGGGGGAGAGCAACTTCAAATTCAAACGCATCAAAATGAACAATCAGACGATCTTGGAGCAGACGATTGAGGGCTGCAGCAACAATACAGTCGTGTACAACACGTCAAGCGTCCTCACGGGGAAAGGGGACGGACTGGGTTCGAAGCAACTCAGCAAATCTGCCACGGTCAAAAACCAAAAAACCAAAATAATTTTAACAGACACCAAATGGACAGAGCCTCTTTTGGGTAAACTGACCCC
>JBBPBX010033549.1:0-15833 GCA_038048925.1 Garcialebias charrua
AACAGCAGAGGAGGAATGAGCCAACATGCTAACAGACCTTACTGTAAACTCTGGACCACGCAAAGCAGTGGAAAGTACAGGCAGATCTTGGAGGAGCGACGAGCTAACATGCTAACAGACGGAGGAAGGCTCCACCAGCTTTCCAGTAGGTTATTAACTATTTTTTCCTTCATTATGGCTCCAAATGCATGTGGTTTTTGAAAATGATGTAGGGTACTGTGTTAGGATAGGCTAAGTGCTTGGTAAGTTACAGTATTGTGCATGTATAAGGTGCAGTTTGTACGTATGTTCTGACTTACGTCGAAATTCGGGTTACGACGGCATGTAGGAACGGAACTCCGTCGTAAGTCGTGGACTACCTGTACGTTTATTCAATAATGGTGATATGAGTTTTAAGCACATTTTCGATATTTCGATAGGATTTCATTGACGCATTTCTTTTTTCTGTTCAGGTTGAAGCGGCCGCTTCAGTTTCAACCTGGACAGAAAAAGTTGCGACACAACTACGTAAGTGTGTAGATTAGGCAGCGAAGGAGTCAGCGGTAGCAGGCTAGGCTAATCTCCAACACACGTTAAGTTTTCGCTTCAAAATGGGTGCCCATGACTGTCAGCATGAGACAGCTTTCACAATTGAAGAGAAAGCAGATGACATCATTGATAAGAGAGGAAAAACTAATTTGCGATGTGGAAGTGGTTTGGCTATCTGAGATCCGATAAACTGCAGGTTTCAGTCAGTGTGCTGCAAAATGTGACGGAGAGTGGTGGGAACACATCAAACTTGTTTCATCTGAAGAGTTTCTGCTCGATAGAAAATGCTGTCGGAAGATGAAGCACAATAAAGTTTGATCCAACGTGTCCATGAAACAACCCCCCCAGCTGTCTCAAAAGAGAAACCCATGCAGCAAACGCTGTTAGCTTATGTTGTTGTTTAAAGTTAAAACTATTAATATTGACAAAGTTGAGAGTTTTACGTTTATTTGATGGTGATTTCAACATTTTTTGAAGGCTAAATATTTTTAAAAAATCATTACTTTATTTGTACAGTTTTTCCGAGGCTTTTATATTGTTTATATCGATATCGAATTATATCGTTATTGGCCTAAATTAAGAAATCAAAGTCAAAAGTCAAAGTCAAAGTCAACTTTATTGTCAGATCTGCAATATGTACTGTACAGGACATACACAGGACCGAAATTGCGTTTCTCTCAGTCCCTCGGTGCAACAGTAAACATCTAAACATTGAAACACTGAAACATATAATAATAGACATAAGCATAAAATAGTAAAACTAACACTGTCCTGAGTTTTTTTTGCATAGTGGTATAAGAGTATGAAAATTTACACCAACTCTAAAACTAAAACATTAAACATTTAATGAACATAATACTGTCCTGAGTTTTTGCATACTAGTATAAAAAAAGAGTATAAAAAGTATAACTAAAATAAACTAAAGGTTTCTAGCATTGACATTTGCAAAGTGGCAAAGCAGCGTATGAGTTAATGTACACAGTATATGTATGAGGTAGTAGTTGATGTTGTTATAGAGGCAAAAAGTGGCATATGCAGTAAGGCACATTGGGCATCCCTAAATAAGACCGTTCAGAGCACACTGTATATGTATCAGCAGTGGTGTAGATATTAGAGTAGTGTAAATGTAAACAGTAGTAATTACATGTAAGCAGTAGTAATAAAAGTAAACAGTATTAATAAATGTAAACAGAGAATGTAAACAGTATTATGATTATAGGCAGTGATGTAATACAAACATTAGTGCAAGTATGAGAAGTAGTGCAAACTGTATGAGCACATGACCGAGAGTTTAGTGAATAACCCGTTTGATGACACAGAGTCCAGTGTTAAAATCTGAAATATATCGTGATAAAAGTTTGGGCCATATCGTCTAGCCCTAATTTGAATTCAGAATATGTTGTGCATCGCTGTCAGGTACCACCACACCAAATTTCAGCTCAATACAGTATCTTTTCAAACAGCTGTTGTCTTATTTTTTCCCTTTTAGCAAAGTCGTCCATCTTGAAATTTTGATTTGCTAATTTAGCTTAGTTTTTTATTTTAGTTTATTTATTCATTCATTTTATAACAAAATACAATAACAATTAACATATATACAATAAGAAGAAAAGAAAAAAAAGAAAGGCAGCAGATGAAGAAAAAAATCTTATTTTATCTGCCCCTTATTCTCAAAGAAACAATTCATACAACCAATTTCTTTAATATACCAAACAAAATGAACAACTCATTTAACTTCCTTTATCTCATACAATTTCTGAATTTAAACTCCATTTAGATATATGTTAATTTTCTAGGCAAACCCCAACAACACCCTCTCAGCTACAACCAAACCAAATTTCAGCTCAATAGACTATATGCCACGGACTTCCGTTCCAGCACTTCCGCAGTCATTACCCAGACGGCCCACTTCCGGTTAGCGGGATCGACTCGAACATAAATGAGTAAATACATTTAATAAAACATCTATATACACACCAATAATAACTCTATACACATAGAAATCTATATAAATCAATAGCAATGTCACCCCTTCGGATAGCCGCGATCCATTGTCGCCCTAACCCCCCCTCGGCGGGGGAACGGAACAGCTGTACCCACCGGTGGGCGGACACAACGGAACTCACTTGTATTTCTTTTCACTGCTATGCCGACGACACACAGCTTTACATCAGGACTGGAGCATCATCATCATCCCTATCTCCATCTTCACTCACTGTTCTCTCTGCCTGCCTGGAGGAAATAAAGGCATGGATGAATCAGAACTTTCTTCAATTAAACTGCTCGAAGACTGAGGCCATATTGATTGGCACCCCTCACCAGATACAAACATCAACTTTAACAACAATCTCCTTCTCTGGTCAAGACATCCCCCTCTCCACCTCTGTTACAAATCTTGGAATAAAAATGGACTCTCATCTTACATTTGAAAATCACATTAAGCATCTGTTTAAAACCTGCTTCTTCCATCTTCGAAACATCTCCAGACTTCGCCCATCTCTGACTTTTCCTGATGCTGAGAAACTCGTCCATGCCTTTGTCTCCTCCAGGCTCGACTACTGCAACTCCCTGTTTATTGGTATCCCTGGCAAAAACCTTCAGAAACTTCAATACATTCAAAACAGTGCAGCAAGGATTCTGTTGAGAGTTCGTAAATTTGAACATATTACACCCATTCTCCATAACCTCCATTGGCTTCCTGTCACCTACAGAATTCAGTACAAAACTGCTCTCATTACCCATCAATGCTTGCACGGAACTTCACCTGACTATCTAAAGGACATTCTTGCACCATATTCATCCACCCGGTCTCTACGATCACAGAACAGTAATTTCCTTCATATTCCTCGGACCAAATTGAGGACCATGGGAGACCGAGCATTCTGTGTGGCTGCCCCCCGCCTGTGGAACTCCCTCCCTGACGACCTGAGAGCTCCACAGTCACTGGTTGACTTTAAAAGCAGCATAAAGACTTTTCTTTTTAAGCAAGCCTATTCTGCCTCCACATGATTTTATCTTTGATCTTAGCTGATATCATTATTGATTTTACTTGATTTTATCACTTGTTTTATTTTATTTATTTTTTAAGCAAGCCTAATCTGCATCCACATGATTTTATCTTTGATCTTAGTCGATATTATTATTGATTTTATTTGATTTTATCACTTGTTTTATTTTGATCTTTGCTTTGTTACACTTTGTAGCACTTTGAGATTTTTATTAATGAAAAGTGCATTATAAATTGAATTCATTATTATTATTATTATTAGTGCCAGTAGCGCGCAGCCGCTTCCCGTTTCGGGTCGTTGTCTTGGTCTGCTACTAGGAGCTAATGCTAACAACAACGGCAGTGGATAGGAACCGGAAGTGGCGGATGTGGGTTGCATTTTACCGGAAGTACATCACGACCCCCGTGGCATATAGTCTATTTCCCAATGAATGAGTTATAGGCTGTGTCTCAATTCAGGGGCTGGGTCCTCATGAGTGCGCATTTTTCGGCCGCATACGTCATTGCCCCGCGCGGAGGACTGTCCCAATTCGAAGACTCCTCCTCATGCGGCCGAGGAATACGGCCTACTTCCTGTCGAAATCCGAGGATGGATCCAAGTATCCTTTCTGGTGGAGGCTATCCCAGAATTCATAGCGCCAGCAGAGATTTCGCGGGCATTTCGAGATGGCTGAGCTGTTATGTGTTAAGTGTTATGTACAACAGAGTAATATTGAATTTCATTTACGACCGAAACAGATGTGATTAATGTTGAATAATAAGCACGAGCTACAGCTAGCTGTGTGCTACCATTTATAGCAATACAACGGCACGTCAGAGCTTCTACTTACCATATTCGGATCAGCTGCCAGCCTTAAAAACAGGTATCTCCTGCGTCGACCAAAAAATTGTCGAAGCTGCTTCAATACGGACAGAGCTAAAAAAATACAAACCACCGATTCTGGATCCATTTTGTTTTTCCCGCGAGCAGCAAACTAGGCGGAACTACGTGGGCACTGATGAAAACACGTTTGCCGCACGTAAGGCGGAAGTACGTAATCACGCAAACCTGAAGGCTAGACCGTCCCATTTCAGCAGTTTTGTCCAGCCCACCTGGCCTTGTGAGTGCGTGGCCTACTCAGCCCAGCTAGGCTGGGTCCTCATGAGGACCCAGCCCCTAAATTGAGACACAGCCATAGTCGAGTTTGTGTTTCCTGAGGTAGCTTTGGCAGCCATCTTGAACCAAAATGGCTCCAAAAGTTAATGAGTGTTTTGTTCAGATACCTCTCCATTCCAGGTCATGTGACCTCACTGTGTCAGAGGGAGTTAAGTGTTCTGTCTGTGTTTTTCAATGAGAAAAATGGCATCTTTGTTGGCAAATTATGTCACCATGGTAACTCAAAACACCAATAAAAGTAACAGCACACATCACTGCGCAGAACCAGTCATTTTGATATAACATTTGTGGGGGGGCGCGTTGTGGTTCGGGTCGCATTAACGTTGATAGAAGAGCAAGACCCTTTTCAGGTGGATAATAATGGGTGGCTGCCAATACACACTTTAAAGAGTAACTTACCCGTCAAAAGATAGCTCCGCCCACATACCAGATTCAAAAAATGCATCAAAATGGGTGTGTCGAGAGACAAGGAGGGGAGGAGTTGGGGGGTTATGCTGCGTTCACGCCCCCTCTAACAACAAACTAAAACAAACTAAAACTCTAGCAAACAACTTAAAACAAGCAACAACAAAGAATTATTATGTAGATGTATTTATCTATTCTCACCCGATCTATCCAAAACAAAAGGCTTAAAAAAAAAAGAAAATAATACCACAAGTTATTCCGTGACCGGGGACCGAACCTTGGTCTTTCGGATCCCAAACTTGCTCCTCCTCCTCTGCCCCATCTTGGCATGATTTATGCATCACTCGTCCACCGCACAGTAAGAAAACAAATACAACCAAATAGTTTTAGAACGCTGGAGTTCAATTAATAGGTTTTGATGAAGTGAAAAGTATTCTTAAAATAAAAAGTTAAAATATACAAATAACTAGTGCCATTCCAAAAACTATAATATGCTTTGTTGCAGTTCTTTTCCGGAGTGCAATGTACCACTTCCATATAAGGTATGAACTGCAGCGAGGACCTTCTCATCTCTGCAGGGGATTGGCTCTGCTTGAACCACTTTCATGACGACACAGTGTACAAGACACATCAGAGTGAACAGTCCTTGACCAATAAGAAAATTAGGCTGCAATACAACAGTTCAACCCATAGGATTAGTGAAAACACGTTTTTAGACCAAATATTGGCGATTTAAACTAATACGCACAAATATTTGAAGATTAACACAGACATAGTGCTATACAACATTTTAGACACATTCTAGGGAGTTTATTAGCTAAAAATAGTTAATTTTGAGGTAAATTACTCTTTAGCATCCGAATCTCCAATAATGCCCGAAAAAGTGGATAGATTTGTCACTAATTGCTCTTAATGAAAAGAGTTAGGGGTGTATGAATGTCTGCTAAATGTAGTGACAGAGCTGCTGAGTTAGCATTTAGCATTTATGGACATTTTAGATTTGTTTGACAAACTATTAGGAGATGTAACAATGGCTGACCCCAGTCACTTGAAGAGTTTATGTAAACTTTGTGTCACATGTCTTCTTCTTGTTCCTCCTCTTCCTCTGTTTCTCTTCATGCGATGCAGTTACCACCAGCTCTAACGAGACACTTTGCGCTAACTTTGTGGTACAAAGAGCTCTGGCCTTTGACAATCAGATGCTCTTAGTTCAACTAAAGCATTATTTTTAATCAAATTTGGGCCCTAGTTTCCCATAAATACACGAATGAGATCTCATTTAAAGGTGCTCTGTCTTTAACAGTGAAAAACGACTTTGTCAGGTTGGCGGCACAATTTGAGGCGCATGTCTCTCTTTGTGAGGCAGATGTGTAAAATCCTGATTGGCGCCTGCACAAACTGCAATTATTTTTTGTTGAATTTTGGCCTGAATAGTGAAAATGTTGTCAAATTTACACATTAAAAGGTTAGTGCCAATGTTTTAAACAGATTTATTAGAGGTACATATTAACCGTGAATGACTGAAAACTAGAACAATAGTTTGTGTTGTTGTTACATTCTTGCTTTTTTGTTGGGTGGGTTATTAGATATTTTTGTTGACTGTAATATTTTGGGGTTTTTTGTGAACCAGAAGCTGAAAGTTTTGTAAATATTTGTCACTTTATGACACAAAACTCATCGTCTCCACTTTAAAGTGTATCTTTTAAAGAAAAAAAAAACTATTATCCCATCATTAAGTTTATTTTTTTTAATAGTTAGGAATACTTTATGATGTTATTTCTTTTCCTCCGTGGGTTCAGAAGGTGTTAAAACATTGTGAGTTTGTCACCATCGGATCAATCAGGCTGTGTGTTACCTGGCTGTCGTTAACAGCAGCCCGGGGCAGGTTTCCCAGTGTGACTTGTGTCGAGGAGGTGCTCCATCAGTTCAGAGCATCACCTCACACTTTCTGGTGAAACAGTGCTGCAAGCAGAGAGCAGCTTTAGTCAAAATTAACTTCTCCCTGTCCTGTGTTTTTCATCCCAGTCGGTAGAAAAGTTCACCTGCAGTGAAGGTGAGTGAAAACCAGACCCCAGGGAACAGCTGCCCCGCTCGGCTGTCCTGCTGCTGACACAAGTAGTGTCAGAAAACGTTCAGTTTTACTACCATTATTTTTTATATATATATATCTGATGAAATGTTCAGCAACTCCGTCCATCAGTCAGGATTTCAAATAAATAAATAAAAACATGGCCGGGGTATTTCGGCATTCGATGGACCAGTGATTCAAGATAAGGAACAAACCGACGATCCCTTTGAGCGTTTCTAGATGTTAAAGTCAAAAAAGGCGTTCAATACAGAAAAAACTGGACTTTATTTGTAACAGAAAACATTTCGCTTCCCATCCGGGGAGCTTTATCAATTCAATGAAGCAGGCTGTGAGAGAGTATGAGGTGACACGCACCAACCTATGTAAATTGAAAGCTAACAAACACATACTTGAGATAACGCAGCGGATTCGGATGTTGTCAGTCCATGGAATGGACGTTATCAACTGTTATCAGCCCCATTCGTAGCAGAGAATAGGTAACCTACTACCTACTAGCATGTTTAACATGGCGTTATCAGCGTTGTAATCGCTGTGAGTAGGCAGCGTGTTTCCGTGAACCCAGAAATGTAGCGTTTTTATTTTTTAACCTTAAACCTGGCCCAGAGGACCAAACCTAAACCTAAGTTACCCTTGTGCCTGAACCTAACCAAGACCCTAAACCTAACCCAAGACACTTTACTATAAGTTTAACACTTTGCTAAAGACGGAGCCTGCTGTCATCGCTTGTAATGGTGACAACGCACCTTTAAACCTACTACTGTAGGTACAGTAGGGGCATACTGAGCGATAGGAATGAGGGTGATAATAAATGATAGGGGCCATTTAATGGACTGATAACATCCGCAGCTGGAGCAACAACACCACCAGCCTGATCAAGAAAGGTCATCAGAGACTCTACTTCCTCAGACGGCTGAGACGTGCTGGTCTGAGCAGCCCAGTTCTCACCTCGTTCTACAGGTGTGCAGTGGAGAGCGTCCTGTGCTCCAGCATCAATGTGTGGCATGGAGGCTGCACAGTTGAAGAGAGGAAAGCTCTACAGAGAGTGGTGAAGGCTGCACAGAAGTCTGTTGGAGTCAGACTCCCCACCATCGCGGACGTTTACACCTCCAGGTGCAGGAAAAGAGCCACCTGCATCATGAAGGATCTCACTCACCCAGCACACTCGCTCTTTGCCCCACTCCCCTCAGGACGGAGGTTGAGGAGCATCAAATGTAGAACCACTAGACTGAGGAACAGCTTCTACCCTGAGGCTGTCAGACTCATGAATAAATAAATAACAAGAATAAACACTGCAAAATATCACATCATGTTGATGCTGATCTGTTTCTTGTTGCTGCGTTTCACCTGTGACCATCTGCTCATAATGACTCATGTTCGTGCTGCTGTTTATAACGATGTTTTTCTACTACATTAGGGCTTAGAGTATTACTAGCTGATGCTTCTCTTAGTTAATCCTAGAATGTTATTACTGTTTTTCTCTTGCATTTGTTGTTTCTCTTGTAGTTGTTGTTGGATGTAACTGGGACCCCGTGTACATAATTTCGTTTTCATCACATGTACTACATGCGGTGCAAATGACAATAAAGACTCTCTGACTCTGACTCTCTGACTCTGACTCTGGGTGGATAACACGTACCTGTGACACATTCAAAGTTCAGCGTGTGGAAGCAGGGCTTACAGAAGACACACACACATCCTACTGTATGTAAATTGACAAATCACACCTCACACCTCAACAGCAGGGACCTCTCAAAGTCCTTGCCAGTCTAATTCACAAACGAGGCCCCTCTGTTCTCATCAGGTGCGAAACGTCTGGGAACCAGACCCAGGGCCGCACTATAAGTTTTAGAAAGTTGAAATCTGAGGCCTCCTCTGTTTAACGATGGTTTCTCTCTTTTTACATAAATCGCCTCCTTCACACCCCTCTCAAACCACCTGTGCTCTCTGTCCAAAATATGCACATTCTGGTCCTCAAATGAGTGACCCTTGTCCGTGAGGTGGAGGTGAACAGCTGAGTTTTGTCCAGAGGAGGTAGCTCTCCTATGTTGGGACATTCATCTGTGAATGTGCTGCTTAGTTTCTCCAATGTAGAGGTCTGGACAGTCCTCGCTGCACTGGACTGCGTAAACCACAACACTCTGTTTGTGTGTGGGGGTTTTGTCCTTAGGGTGCACCAGCCTCTGTCTGAGAGTCCTGCTGGGTTTGAAGTGTACTGGGATGTTGTGTTTGTTGAAAATCCTTCTGAAATTCTCTGATAGTCCAGCAACATAAGGGATGACAATGTTTTTCCGTCTGTTCACCTTTTTCTGTTCATTATTGTGTTTTGTAGATTTCCTCGCTGACTTGACAAAGGCCCAGTTAGGATATCCACATGTTTGGAGAGATTTTTCAATGTGTTTCTGTTCCTTTTCCTTCCCTTCTCTGGAGCTCTTCGTGTTCAAGCAGACTGAAAAGCTGTTGTTTTTTTTTCGCCCCGTGCTCATTCTCCCCACTTCTCCTTCCTCCGCTCCGACCCTCCTCCCTTCATTAGTTCTCCATATGTAGATAGCCTCACATTATTATTTTCCCGCCTGGTTTTGCTGACACCACAACGGGCCAAATGAAGTGAGATAAACGGCGGAGCTTATTGGTGGAGATGGCCAATCCCTTCTGGCCAAAACCATCAACAGAATGGACCACACTTCGGCTGCTTGCAGCTATTTTTAGAGCTTAATCAGATGTGGAAAAATAAGAAATAAACAAATCAACTCTTTCGGCTGTCTGGAGATTTCTGCTAAGGCTGTGTGTGACAACAATTACCACAACTTGGTTCCATAACGGACTCTTTTTCTTAACAACAAACAGGAAAAACACACAAACAGCTGATGGAGTTGCCAATTAAAGTGAGTTTTATAAAACAGAATTAAAGTTTAGAGATTATGTCTCAGTGATAGATTTAATTTATGTATTTGTCACGTCCCACTTGGATGTTTCATCAGCCACGAGGCAGGTTTCCTTCCTTCCAGGTCATCATGTTTGAGCGTCAGCTGCTTTTATATTTTTGCTGAAAACAGACGATGGTCTGGCAGATCCTTTGAAAGTGTTCAAAACTCAAGAGACAGGACTGTTCACTGGTCTCAGTCCAGTCACACTGATCACCACTGGTCTCAGCCCAGTCACACTGTTCACCACTGGTCTCAGTCCAGTCACACTGATCACCACTGGTCTCAGTCCAGTCACACTGATCACCACTGGTCTCAGCCCAGTCACACTGTTCACCACTGGTCTCAGCCCAGTCACACTGATCACCACTGGTCTCAGCCCAGTCATACTGTTCACCACTGGTCTCAGCCCAGTCACACTGATCACCACTGGTCTCAGCCCAGTCACACTGATCACCACTGGTCTCAGCCCAGTCACACTGTTCACCACTGGTCTCAGCCCAGTCACACTGATCACCACTGGTCTCAGCCCAGTCACACTGATCACCACTGGTCTCAGCCCAGTCACACTGATCACCACTGGTCTCAGCCCAGTCACACTGATCACCACTGGTCTCAGCCCAGTCACACTGATCACCACTGGTCTCAGCCCAGTCACACTGATCACCACTGGTCTCAGCCCAGTCACACTGATCACCACTGGTCTCAGCCCAGTCACACTGATCACCACTGGTCTCAGCCCAGTCACACTGATCACCACTGGTCTCAGCCCAGTCACACTGATCACCACTGGTCTCAGCCCAGTCACACTGATCACCACTGGTCTCAGCCCAGTCACACTGATCACCACTGGTCTCAGCCCAGTCACACTGATCACCACTGGTCTCAGCCCAGTCACACTGATCACCACTGGTCTCAGCCCAGTCACACTGATCACCACTGGTCTCAGCCCAGTCACACTGATCACCACTGGTCTCAGCCCAGTCACACTGATCACCACTGGTCTCAGCCCAGTCACACTGATCACCACTGGTCTCAGCCCAGTCACACTGATCACCACTGGTCTCAGCCCAGTCACACTGATCACCACTGGTCTCAGCCCAGTCACACTGTTCACCACTGGTCTCAGCCCAGTCACACTGATCACCACTGGTCTCAGCCCAGTCACACTGATCACCACTGGTCTCAGCCCAGTCACACTGATCACCACTGGTCTCAGCCCAGTCACACTGATCACCACTGGTCTCAGCCCAGTCACACTGTTCACCACTGGTCTCAGCCCAGTCACACTGATCACCACTGGTCTCAGCCCAGTCACACTGATCACCACTGGTCTCAGCCCAGTCACACTGATCACCACTGGTCTCAGCCCAGTCACACTGATCACCACTGGTCTCAGCCCAGTCACACTGATCACCACTGGTCTCAGCCCAGTCACACTGATCACCACTGGTCTCAGCCCAGTCACACTGATCACCACTGGTCTCAGCCCAGTCACACTGATCACCACTGGTCTCAGCCCAGTCACACTGATCACCACTGGTCTCAGCCCAGTCACACTGATCACCACTGGTCTCAGCCCAGTCACACTGATCACCACTGGTCTCAGCCCAGTCACACTGATCACCACTGGTCTCAGCCCAGTCACACTGATCACCACTGGTCTCAGCCCAGTCACACTGATCACCACTGGTCTCAGCCCAGTCACACTGATCACCACTGGTCTCAGCCCAGTCACACTGATCACCACTGGTCTCAGCCCAGTCACACTGATCACCACTGGTCTCAGCCCAGTCACACTGATCACCACTGGTCTCAGCCCAGTCACACTGATCACCACTGGTCTCAGCCCAGTCACACTGATCACCACTGGTCTCAGCCCAGTCACACTGATCACCACTGGTCTCAGCCCAGTCA
The DNA here is from genome assembly GCA_038048925.1 of Garcialebias charrua. Lineage (NCBI taxonomy): Eukaryota > Metazoa > Chordata > Actinopteri > Cyprinodontiformes > Rivulidae > Garcialebias > Garcialebias charrua. The sequence goes on from JBBPBX010033549.1 coordinate 12,024, forward strand.
CACTGATCACCACTGGTCTCAGCCCAGTCACACTGATCACCACTGGTCTCAGCCCAGTCACACTGTTCACCACTGGTCTCAGCCCAGTCACACTGATCACCACTGGTCTCAGCCCAGTCACACTGATCACCACTGGTCTCAGCCCAGTCACACTGTTCACCACTGGTCTCAGCCCAGTCACACTGATCACCACTGGTCTCAGCCCAGTCACACTGATCACCACTGGTCTCAGCCCAGTCACACTGATCACCACTGGTCTCAGCCCAGTCACACTGATCACCACTGGTCTCAGCCCAGTCACACTGATCACCACTGGTATCAGCCCAGTCACACTGATCACCACTGGTCTCAGCCCAGTCACACTGTTCACCACTGGTCTCAGCCCAGTCACACTGATCACCACTGGTCTCAGCCCAGTCACACTGATCACCACTGGTCTAAGCCAGTCACACTGATTACCACTGGTCTCAGCCCAGTCACACTGATCACCACTGGTCTCAGCCCAGTCACACTGATCACCACTGGTCTCAGCCCAGTCACACTGATCACCACTGGTCTCAGCCCAGTCACACTGATCACCACTGGTCTCAGCCCAGTCACACTGATCACCACTGGTCTCAGCCCAGTCACACTGATCACCACTGGTCTCAGCCCAGTCACACTGATCACCACTGGTCTCAGCCCAGTCACACTGATCACCACTGGTCTCAGCCCAGTCACACTGATCACCACTGGTCTCAGCCCAGTCACACTGATCACCACTGGTCTCAGCCCAGTCACACTGATCACCACTGGTCTCAGCCCAGTCACACTGATCACCACTGGTCTCAGCCCAGTCACACTGATCACCACTGGTCTCAGCCCAGTCACACTGATCACCACTGGTCTCAGCCCAGTCACACTGATCACCACTGGTCTCAGCCCAGTCACACTGATCACCACTGGTCTCAGCCCAGTCACACTGATCACCACTGGTCTCAGCCCAGTCACACTGATCACCACTGGTCTCAGCCCAGTCACACTGATCACCACTGGTCTCAGCCCAGTCACACTGATCACCACTGGTCTCAGCCCAGTCACACTGATCACCACTGGTCTCAGCCCAGTCACACTGATCACCACTGGTCTCAGCCCAGTCACACTGATCACCACTGGTCTCAGCCCAGTCACACTGATCACCACTGGTCTCAGCCCAGTCACACTGATCACCACTGGTCTCAGCCCAGTCACACTGATCACCACTGGTCTCAGCCCAGTCACACTGATCACCACTGGTCTCAGCCCAGTCACACTGATCACCACTGGTCTCAGCCCAGTCACACTGATCACCACTGGTCTCAGCCCAGTCACACTGATCACCACTGGTCTCAGCCCAGTCACACTGATCACCACTGGTCTCAGCCCAGTCACACTGATCACCACTGGTCTCAGCCCAGTCACACTGATCACCACTGGTCTCAGCCCAGTCACACTGATCACCACTGGTCTCAGCCCAGTCACACTGATCACCACTGGTCTCAGCCCAGTCACACTGATCACCACTGGTCTCAGCCCAGTCACACTGATCACCACTGGTCTCAGCCCAGTCACACTGATCACCACTGGTATCAGCCCAGTCACACTGATCACCACTGGTCTCAGCCCAGTCACACTGATCACCACTGGTCTCAGCCCAGTCACACTGATCACCACTGGTCTCAGCCCAGTCACACTGATCACCACTGGTCTCAGCCCAGTCACACTGATCACCACTGGTCTCAGCCCAGTCACACTGATCACCACTGGTCTCAGCCCAGTCACACTGATCACCACTGGTCTCAGCCCAGTCACACTGATCACCACTGGTCTCAGCCCAGTCACACTGATCACCACTGGTCTCAGCCCAGTCACACTGATCACCACTGGTATCAGCCCAGTCACACTGATCACCACTGGTCTCAGCCCAGTCACACTGATCACCACTGGTCTCAGCCCAGTCACACTGATCACCACTGGTCTCAGCCCAGTCACACTGATCACCACTGGTCTCAGCCCAGTCACACTGATCACCACTGGTCTCAGCCCAGTCACACTGATCACCACTGGTCTCAGCCCAGTCACACTGATCACCACTGGTCTCAGCCCAGTCACACTGATCACCACTGGTCTCAGCCCAGTCACACTGATCACCACTGGTCTCAGCCCAGTCACACTGATCACCACTGGTCTCAGCCCAGTCACACTGATCACCACTGGTCTCAGCCCAGTCACACTGATCACCACTGGTCTCAGCCCAGTCACACTGATCACCACTGGTCTCAGCCCAGTCACACTGATCACCACTGGTCTCAGCCCAGTCACACTGATCACCACTGGTCTCAGCCCAGTCACACTGATCACCACTGGTCTCAGCCCAGTCACACTGATCACCACTGGTCTCAGCCCAGTCACACTGATCACCACTGGTCTCAGCCCAGTCACACTGATCACCACTGGTCTCAGCCCAGTCACACTGATCACCACTGGTCTCAGCCCAGTCACACTGATCACCACTGGTCTCAGCCCAGTCACACTGATCACCACTGGTCTCAGCCCAGTCACACTGATCACCACTGGTCTCAGCCCAGTCACACTGATCACCACTGGTCTCAGCCCAGTCACACTGATCACCACTGGTCTCAGCCCAGTCACACTGATCACCACTGGTCTCAGCCCAGTCACACTGATCACCACTGGTCTCAGCCCAGTCACACTGATCACCACTGGTCTCAGCCCAGTCACACTGATCACCACTGGTCTCAGCCCAGTCACACTGATCACCACTGGTCTCAGCCCAGTCACACTGATCACCACTGGTCTCAGCCCAGTCACACTGATCACCACTGGTCTCAGCCCAGTCACACTGTTCACCACTGGTCTCAGCCCAGTCACACTGATCACCACTGGTCTCAGCCCAGTCACACTGATCACCACTGGTCTCAGCCCAGTCACACTGTTCACCACTGGTCTCAGCCCAGTCACACTGATCACCACTGGTCTCAGCCCAGTCATACTGTTCACCACTGGTCTCAGCCCAGTCACACTGATCACCACTGGTCTCAGCCCAGTCACACTGATCACCACTGGTCTCAGCCCAGTCACACTGTTCACCACTGGTCTCAGCCCAGTCACACTGATCACCACTGGTCTCAGCCCAGTCACACTGTTCACCACTGGTCTCAGCCCAGTCACACTGATCACCACTGGTCTCAGCCCAGTCACACTGATCACCACTGGTCTCAGCCCAGTCACACTGATCACCACTGGTCTCAGCCCAGTCACACTGATCACCACTGGTCTCAGCCCAGTCACACTGTTCACCACTGGTCTCAGCCCAGTCACACTGATCACCACTGGTCTCAGCCCAGTCACACTGATCACCACTGGTCTCAGCCCAGTCACACTGTTCACCACTGGTCTCAGCCCAGTCACACTGATCACCACTGGTCTCAGCCCAGTCAGATACCGCCTGAAGAATCATTCCATTTTGACACTCACTGTGTAATGATGTAACACACATTTACACATTATTGATAAATCAATGCATTATGTGTTCCATCCATCTATCCATCCATCCATCTATCCATCCATCTATCCATCCATCCACCATCCATCCATCCATCATCCATCTATTCATCCATCCATCATCCATCCGTCCATCATTCATCCATCATCCATCCATCCATCATCTATCCATCCATCCACCATCCATCATCCATCTATCATCCATACATCCACCATCCATCCATCCATCATCCATCCATCCATCCATCCATCATCCATCCATCATCC
>JBBPBX010033549.1:20946-33191 GCA_038048925.1 Garcialebias charrua
GTTTACGTCCCGTATCGGTGGATTAAATCCTGCCCACGGGGCTACAGCGCACACAGGAGGGCCACCGAGGTTCAAACAAGACCCCGGAGAGAACAGGATCCTTTTTTTAGACCATCTCCCCTTCCAGTGCTATGCGTCCTCCCTCCTCTGTGCATGTGTGTGTTTACTCCTGAGCTAATTGAGACCTAATTGCTGTAACATGGTGTAAAGCCTCGGCCTGGGCCCGGCGCTGGGGAAATATCGCTAACAGCCAGCTTCTCCCACGTGGGACTGTGGGCACAGAGATGTCACAACTGCTTAATCTCAAAGCAGAAGCTGTGGAAACAAACTTCCCCCGTTCAGCAACACAGAAGGAAAAACTCCCCTCGGCTCGTATATTTTGTATTTTCCTACTTATAAATTTTTACTGCTGCCTGACATCTTGATGAGCGGCCTCGTGTTAATAACGCCGAGCAGAAGATTTCAATCAGGCATTGAAATAATCCGAAGGAGTGCTCCAGCTCGTTTCCTCCGAGGAGACACAATTATCAATCAGGCATTGAAATAATCCGAAGGAGTGCTCCAGCTCGTTTCCTCCGAGGAGACACAATTATCAATGGCATGAAAAAGAGATGAAGTATTGATATAGTTATGAAACCAATGTTTTAAAACATGCCACATCATCAGCACAGCAAGATGAGATATTAAATATACATCGTGCTTTCAGAGTTATTACAGAATTACAGCTCGGCGAGACGAGCAGAGGGGGACAGCTAAAAGCATTAATGATCTCAGAGGTTTATGGGCTTCTCTTTGAGACTCAGTAAGGAAACAAACAGCGTCAGGTTTTTGTTTGGATGTTTTTTAGCCCCCATGTTCAGAGTTTTAAATGACAACATGCAAGAATTTGATATTTGTTGATGCTTTAATCTACACTGAAATTAGAGGAATTGCATATGTGCAGCGTGAGCTTTGAAGGAGTTTGCTGAAGAAGCTGAAACTGAGCTCAAAGCTAAATGTAGCCAAAAGTGAGCAAAATTCCAGCTAAAATCTAAAAGTATCATAACACAAGCTGAAGCCTACTGCCCTCAGGTCAAAATGAACAAAACTGAGGCAAAACCCTAGCTAAACTTAGCAAAATGCTCATAAAACAGCCAAACAGTTGCTAGTATCAAAACCAGAAACAAAATGTTAACTAAAAACACAAAATACCAGCTAAAAGCTAGTAATAGGAAATGGCTAGCTAAAATCTAAACATGAAAACAGCAGTCCTTGAAAACATTAAGCTCAAAGCTAAATGTGGCCTAAAGCTAGCAGAAGGTAGCAAAAAAAAAAAGCTAAAGGCTGGTGCTACTTTGACGAACTAAAATTTTAGTTTTGGCAAGTGTGTTTCTGTTAATAGCAAAAAGCTAACCAAATTATCCTGCTAGGGACAAAATATACCGCAATATACTGTAAACATTAAATTTAAACATTAATATGTATGTTGTATATTTTACATTATTAGTGTTTAGCATATACAGTACCTTAGTTGCATACTGTTTCTTTTTATACCTTATACTATTTTTTTTGCTATTTTTTGGGTATAACTGGAACCTTGGTTACACAATTTCATTCCACCTCATGTGCCACATGTGATGCGAGTGACAATAAAGAAACTTGAACCTTGAAAATTACCAGGCCTCAGTTTTAAAACTGAAGTCTCATGGGAGGGTAGTGAAAACAGCCAAATTGGTAAGTAAAATTTCATAATGTAAGCTAAAATCTAAACATGAAAACAGCATTCCTTCAAAGAATGCCTATCGCTCGCTCATCCCACGACAACATTTCCACCAAAGGTGTCTTGATCCGTTAGCCATCAGAGTATGGGTTGAGGATGACTTCCAGCTACTACATCAAACCACAGCTCAATATCTGTAAATTTGACTGAATTAGAGCTATTTTTTTATTATTTTTATTATTAAAGTTTGAGCAAAATTTACAAACAAAACATGTGGCATATACAACAGAAATAAAGTGTTTTGCAAGTATGAGGCACACAAAGGGAAAATTGAGAGAAAATAACATGACATGTTTTTTTTTAATTTTTTTTATTAAGGCTGGTTAGTTGTGGCAGCCATCTTGAATTGATTGACTGATCAAAGTGCTGCAGCAAAGAGGAAACTGACACTTGAAGCACTTTGAAATATGTTTATAAGTGATTTTTATATTAATTTGAGAGCATTGAGTGGTAAAACCAAACTGACAGTTTGAATATTGTTATGACTGATGAACCGTCTGAGCTGATGTCTTCTTTATTTTACACTTTGATAAAGCACTACAGTATACAGTATGTCTTAAATAAATGCTTTCTTGTTAGCATTTAAGCATTACAAAGACAAATAAATTAGTTTGAAAACCAGTTCAAAGAAATATTCAGAAAGCTCGAGGAATGACCAAGCAACAAAAAGAACTGGACAAGATTCTTGTGAAAAAACAAAATATAAATGCATTAGTTCTGTCGTAAAGCTGAGGATAACATGCTGGTGTGTGAATTTAGTTGTATTTTTATGGTAGTTAGAACATTGTAATTGCCGATGACGATCATTGTTAACCCGGGCCAGATCAGTCGAAGCCCGGTTTAACAACAACAACTGCCGTTGCCGTTGTGCTGTTGACAGACTGCCGGCGGAAATTGTGCTACTGTCAAAGACCACAAGGAGGGAGATGTGTCAGGAGACAGAGGGAGAAGAGGAAAGTGAAGAATGTAGGACTGAGGGTGCAACTCTAAATGTGGGGACAATGACAGGCAAAGGTAGAGAGCTGGCTGACATGATGCAGAGAAGAAAGGTAGATGTTTTATGTGTCCAAGAGACCAAGTGGAAGGGCAGCAAGGCTCGCAGCATTGGAGCAGGGTTCAAACTGTTTTACCATGGTGTGGATAGAAAGAGAAATGGAGTAGGGGTGGTCCTGAAGGAGGAGCTGGCAAAGAATGTAGTAGAGGTGAAGAGAGTGTCAGATAGGGTGATGTGTCTGAAGGTAGAAGTAGAAGGTCTGATGCTAAACATAGTCAGTGGTTATGCTCCACAGGTTGGATGTGATGGGGAGGAGAAAGATACATTTTGGAAAGATTTGGATGAAGTGATAGAGAGTATTCCCAGGGAGGAAAGAGTGGTGATTGGAGCAGACCTGAATGGACATGTTGGTGAAGGAAACAGAGGGGATGAGGAAGTGATGGGTAGGTTTGGTGTCAAGGAAAGAAACCAGGAAGGACAGATGGTGGTGGATTTTGCCAAGAGAATGGAAATGGCTATAGTCAATACCTATTTCCAAAAGAGGGAGGAACATAGAGTGACCTATAAGAGTGGAGGAAGGAGTACACAGGTCGACTACATTCTGTGTAGAAGAGGAAACCTGAGGGAGATTGGAGACTGTAAGGTTGTGGCAGGGGAGAGCGTGGCCAGACAGCATCGGATGGTTGTGTGTAGAATGACTGTTGTTGTGAAGAAGAGAAAAAGAGTAAAATCAGAGAAGAAGACCAAATGGTGGAAGCTGGAGAAGGAACAATGTTGTGAGGAATTCAGAGACGAGATGTTAAAGGCTCTGGGTGGTAAGAAAGAGCTTCCAAATGACTGGACTACTAAATGGACTGTACTTATATAGCAACTTTCTATCTTACTGAGATACTCAAAGTGCTTTACACTACAATCTGTGTCCTCATTTACCCATTCATACAGCGCTCTACTAGATCTCCACAAAGCTAATTGATCAAATCATTATAAAGAGACTAATCAGTGCTTTATCACATTCATACACCGATGGGACACACATTGGAGACAATGAGGGGTTCAGTGTCTTGCCCAGGGACACTGCGGCATGTGAATGCTGGTGGATTCGAACCTCCAACGCTTGTGTTGGAGGACGACTGCTCTAACCACTCAGCCACAGCCGTCCACTACAGCAACAGTAATTAGAGAGACAGGTAGGAAGGTATTTGGTGTGTCATCTGGACAGAGAATGGAAGATAAGGAAACCTGGTGGTGGAATAGTGAAGTGCGATAAAAAAAAATAATCTAACACCAACCCTCCCCCTCATGTTTCTTTTTCCTCATCTGAAAATAAGGCTGCACCTCCCAAGGCGGCGGCTTCAGTCACCTCCGTCTCCTCGTGTCATTTGTTGTTCTCTTGGACAGGCTGTACTGAAAATGAAATTTTGTCGAGCTTCCATGCAATGACAATAAATATGATTCTGAAAAAGTATTTACTTGCATCAAAAATGGCAAGACACATACTCAGTGTTTTAAATCATCACTTTAAATTGGTATAATACATTTTTATGTTCAACTTATGACTGTGGTAAATTATTCAAAGTAAAATCTATTCTTTTCTATGATTCTATAAGAGTAGGTATGACATTTTGTCTAAAAACATGGTGAAAACTTTCTTCATCTGCACTAAACAGAACTGACATCAGATTTGTTAGCCCTTTGAAAGAATTTCAAAATGCAATGTACCACTTTCCATCAGCGCCCTCATGAGATGTGCTTATGAGGCTCCACGACGCCTCATGATCTGCACTTCAGGCAAAGCGTCGGCACTTTGTTCTTTCCTCAAACATGTCACAATAATGAGGAGCGTCAGGTTCCATCAAGCTGAAAAGGACAGGTCCACATTACAGATGCATACATCACTGCTCTCATTTCAATGTAATAACACCTGTCAGGCCTGATGAGGGGGGAGTCATGACGGCTTAGCCTGAGAACAACCGACAAACACACACACACACACACACATGTTCTATACATTCACAAAATAATCAAATCAACAAATCACACGTAACTCACAGCAGGTGCCACTGCGAGCAAACACACAGTTTTTGTTTAAGCATGTTACCAGAACTGATTAACTTTCCAGAATGACCGTAGCTTTTCTCCATCGTTGCTCAAATGTCTCTCGGTACGATTATACTAAATGTGCAATTACTCTTTCATTTGAAGAAAAATAGTTATATTTAACTGAAAGCAATAGAAATACACATGAAATGTACTGGATCTTGCTGACTGAAGATTTAAGAAAAAAACTTGTAAAGTTTTTCTAATGGTCTTTACAAAGCTGGTAACAAGAAAATATGATGCACCACAGTATGTAAATTAAAATACTTGATGTTTTTAAAACGTCAATATAAAAAAAAAAAATCTTTTTTTTCAATGTAGCATTTAATGTGATGCTTCTGTCTTATTTTGCATTAAATTTATGATTTTCTTTTGATTAAATTTGATAATTTTAGACATTTTCTTGTTCAAAAAAGCCATTTTCTTTGATGTTTACATAACATTCTATGAATTTGTTAACACTGGTATTCTGAAAGGACAAAATAAATTTAGACCATTTTCAATACTGTAATTTATTTGTGTGTTTTATTCAACTTTGTAATACCCTTGGGGTTCCCAGTCAAAAGTGACCAATCGTTAAAAATGACTGTGTGAGACATGGTTGACTTGAGCAAGTGGACATTATTTGTTTGCCACACTCTTGCGTGCATTTGTTTTCAAGTGGACACACACACGCTTACACACAACTCACTTTTTGTTTTTTATGGCAGCACCCGCAGAAATCTTATGCTAATAAACTTTTTTCCCCCTCACAGGAACCACACCTGCTGATAATCTCACAATCAATAGAATACAAAACTTTTTTAGAAGCTCTGGTCATTTTTGACTGTGATCATAAAACGATGGTTCTCTGTCACTAAACACAAACTGATTTAAAAACAAATGTCTTGATATATTTTGACACACTTTAATTTGTGATAAGTACAACACCTGTATCGTTCGATCCATCCTTTCATTTTCTTTTCCTGCTTTTCCTTTCCGAGTCGTAGAGAGCTCGTGCCCATGTCCAACAGTTACTGTGCAAGAGGCGGAGGACAACCTGGACAGGTTGCATGTCCATCACAGGGACACACAGATACAAACAAGACAACCATTCAGACTCTCCCTCACACCTAGGGATAATTTAGTGTTATCAATTAACCTAACGTGCATGTATTGGGAATATACATTTAAAAAAATCTACAAAACAAAAACAAACATCAGTACAAAAATTACCTAATCTGTAAAGAGGTCTGATATACAGGTTTCCATAAGGGACACAATTTAAGCTCAATTGAGCCAGTTCATGCCCAAATCACATGACGAGTAGCTGAATAAATCCTTTTATTTGGCTACAGGATGTGTGGTATGGCCAAAAATTCATATCACAATATCTATTGTGATGGGTGGCAGTAACAATATATATCATGATATGTTGTTTTTGGTGTAAAACTTGCAATCGGAATAAAAATAAATAAATAAAACACATAGGGTATCATTTTGCCAGCATTTATTTAGAAAATTGCTATAACACAAATTATATCAATCAAAAAAATCCCACTACTAGGTCCAGAGTTTTTAAATAAAAAAATCAAATCAAGTATGAGGCTTCTTTCTTGTAGCAAAACAGTGTAAAAGATATCAAATGTAGTTTTAGCCATATGTTTTTAACAAAATAATATGTTGTTAACTCTTAACAGTGTCCAGTCTTCTTAATTAAGAAATGAACAGCAACAAGCAGCATTTAGTGCTCACTGAAACACTTAACAACATTAAAATTCAAAATATGTTTGTTAGAGTCTAAAGATGGTTGACCAAGAACACTAGGTTGCCCACAGTCTATGGCTTAAACAGAGACCGGTGGCATGAAACAATGGTTCCACCAATGCTATTGTGCTCTTTCTGAAGGAGCGCTCGGGGCTGGAATGCAAAGGTATTTCTTGGCCAGCCTTGCCATTCTTGGAAAATTAGCCTGGTGCAGTCTCCATGAGTCCACTATAGTCAGTTTCTGACAGACGAAGGTTTGGCTTCAAAATCAAAGGAGGGGTTCCTCCAGTGGGCGTTTCCTTCTGCTTTAAGGACATCTGACACAAAATGGCGACCAGTTTCCTCTGTGGAAACAAACGGACAACCGAGGCCAAAGTGGTTCAGTTCAGTGGTTTCTCACTTAAAGAAACTGGTCCAGATGACATGATTTAACCTTTTTTGTTGTCATCTACTGGATGATTGAACTTACAACCTTTTTCCAAAACCACTTTGGCCTTGGTTGTCCTCATGCTGTTTCTGAGAGTAGCAAGTTGATCATCTGGCCTAAATTGTTGTACATGATGGTTGAGGGTTTTGGACGGGTGTGCCCTGTTTGCCCGTGTTAAAAGTCTACTTCTGAGATTCCAACAGGAGGTTGGCTTGAAACAGCAGTGACAGCTACTTGTGGGACAGATCTGGTTGGCAGGCCGTGGACTGACGAAGTCCTCTGGATGGGGGACAAAACGTTTCTCACTTAAAGAAACTGGTCCAGATTACACCATTTAACCGTTTTATTGTTATCGACTTGGATGATTGAGCTCACAAACCTTTTTCTGAACTTTTACTGAGAGTTTTCCCAGAGAAAGAGAAGCGTGACGTCACGTTAATAATATAAGGACCCAGTAAAAGGACTACATTGTTGAATGTAAGGACATAAAATGTGGCAAATCGCAGCCAACAGCTGTGAAAAGCATAAAATTCTTGCCCTGTGAGTTGAAAAGCTAGAGCCCAGCGTTTGATCAGCTTGTCCAGAATTACAATTTAGAGCTGCTCATTAATGGCAGCTATTATTTTATTTAAGCATTTATTTGAATGCAAAGATTGTTGAAAAGATGGAAGAAATCCCCATCTTCTGAGGTAAAAGGTAAATGGAAGTAAGTGAGTGTTTAAATGTCAGTTTGTCCTTATTTTTAGAAATATTCTGCAAAAACTAAAAAGGAAATCATGAAAGTTGCAGAGAATTAAACAAGATAATTATTTTAATGAAGTGAAAAGGGGAAAATTTGTACTCGATGTGATGCTTTTGCTCACAAAGTAGCTCTTCCCACTGTGAAAACTAAGTTTTGCCTTCTTGGTTCAAACAAGAAAATGGAGTGGGAATAAGACTTCCAACAAGTTAATGGCAAGTGTATTACAACGGTGACGTGTTTAAAAAAAAAATGCATCAAAGTCTTAAAGAGTGGGAAAAAGTTTGGCATAAATCTAATTTTCATTAATAAAAGATCAGTCCTCACTGCGGTGAGGTGGCGAATGGAAACAAATGGAGTTGGCTGCTAATGGACTCGGCACTGTGGCTCGTTGGTTCAGAGCAGTCACACGCCTCTCGCTGCTGTCACAGGTTCTGAAGCTTTTAACTAGGCTCCGCACCTGGAAACAAACCAGACCCCCCACCCCCATTTAAAATAAAATAAAAAAACACATCAGAAACAAGTAAAATGTCTTTCCCAAGTCGGTAATCCGTGCACACTCACACCTCGCACACACTCAGCAGAAGCAGTAGAACAAGGCATTACCATAAATTCATTAGAGTGGTTGGGCAGTGCTTATAAACACGTGGAGATGTTGTTTACACCGTCTGACTGGATGGATTACACATCTGCACAGACCAGTGAAGGAAACACTCTCAGCATCCACACTGTTTACTCTGGCACAGGGAGTGTGTGTGTGTATGTGTGTGTGTGTGTGTGTGTGTGGGGGGGGGGGTCCGAGTGCATTGGTCCACGAGGTCCCTGAGTGGCATGTTTTACAGAGTGAAATAAACATTCAATAAAATAAACCCCCTCAGCTGTACGGTGCTGCTCTCTGCTGCTGTGTTCTGGAGCGGGACGGCCCGAAACACTTCCACGAGCACAAACCTATAGGCTGGGGTGGGGTGGGGGTGGGGCATTCCTTGATGAAATGCATATCGCCCACAACCTTTCACGCCAAAGTTCAAACCTAAATCCATCTTGTTTTGACAAATGACAAAGTTATTGCTGTTTTGGCCAAACATTAAAAATCAGGTTAAGGGCGAGGCATAGCTCCATGCTAGCGCGAGGCCACGCGGCGCCACGCTGTGCGAGCTCCGCTTGCACAAGCCTTTGAACGCTCGCGCGAAAGCGCCAAGCTCAAATTTTACGACCGCTCACGCGCGCGCGGTGTCTCACAATTGAACTGCCCTGGTGGCGGACTGTTTTGTATGACACACAAATGAATTAAATTCCTCTTCTTTATCGCTGATCGGGCCTTTTCTTTTCTTTTTTTTGCCTAAAGTTTGTTTATGTTTATGTTTATGTTTATTAAATTTGTTCATTTTTTTACAAAAGAAACAATACAAGGCAATCTCATAATGATAGTGTACAAGATGTAAAAAAATGAAAGGTGGCAGAAAGAAGAATAAATCTTATTATATCTGCCCCTTATCTCCAACAATCAGATTAAACAACAGTAGTCAAACCATGTAAACAATAATAATTTTCAACCAACTTTTTCCAACAGTCAGGTTAAACAATAATATTCTTCAACCAACAGTACAAAATTATTAACTCTTTTTAATTTTCTAACTAACAGTACAAAATGACTAACTCTTTCTAATTTTCTAACTAATACAATACACATCACGTTATTTCACATATATTTTTTTAACACATTTGTTTTGATCATTTTTTTAAATGTAAACATTGACTTGGCATTTTTAACTACATTCTCCAAGCCATTCCATAATCTAATTCCCTGGATTGAGGTAGAACGTCCCTTCAAACTGGTTCTGAATTGTGGTTTTACAAACAACTCTGTTCCCTTAAGATTATAACAACTTTGTCTTTTAACAAAGTGCATTTGGATATTTAAAGGTAATGCATTATTTTGAGCTCTATACATAACTGATAAAATATTATAGTCTACCCAGAGCCATATAAAGTGAGAGTTGCGACACTTCCATAGAGATCCGTTGTAAGAATGGAATGCGGAAGTCACGTGGGTCATGGAGGGGGCGATTTGTTCCATGCTCTGTTTAACAGTCTGACTCTGCCTGCAGTAGCGCTCCATTGCCACCAGAGGGCGCAGCTCCACAAGGTTTCCATGGCCGTTGTTTGGAACAATTGACTGCCAGTTGGCGACTTCAAAGAGTGTCAGAACTCTCTATATATACGGCTCTAGTCTACCAAATCATGGAATTTCAATAATTTTAGTTGATAAAATAATGTACTTGATGGATGACGGTAATGCTTTCTAGTGATAATTCTTACAGCTCTTTTCTGTAATACAAAAATAGGCTTTGTGATTGTTTTACACGCTTTCCCCCAAACATCAATACAATAGATTAAGTGTGGAACAATGATTGTGTTATACAACAAATACAGAGCTTTATCATTCAATAGGTCTCTGACTTTGTACAGTACTGCTATCGATCTAGCTATTTTTATTCTTACAGAATTTATGTGTTGTTTCCATGTCAGTTTATCATCAATGATAACACCCAAAAACTTCACCTCATTCACTCTACAAATCTCAACATCCTCAATTTTGAGTGGAACATCAACAGTTTTCTTTTTATTACCGAATATCATGTAATTAGTTTTTTCTAGATTTAACACTAGGATGACTGAATTTTCAAGATCCTGAGGACAAACCCCCTCCTTCTCTTCAACCATTAGTAGGCCATTAACTGCCTTTTGTTATAAATATGCGTGCTCACAACTCAGACACCCCCACCACACCAGACTGCATTCCAATGTTTCCACCAGGTAAGTAAGTTGCACTTCCCCCCTTAGAGAGGCCCTGACCAATTCACACATAACAGACCCTGAAGTTATCTCACAGTTGAACATTTTGGGACATCCACTGAACGGAAAGCTTTGTCTGCTCCAGAACAAGTTTATGCATACAATTGTCTTATTCTGCTGTGCTGATTATCCTATAACCCTGATGTTCTGTCAAATAAATTATTTTGCTTACAAGTACTGTCTCTCTCCTTGTCCTTGGCACATGTATATACGGTGCGTTCTGACACATGCAGGTGGCCCATTGCTGTGTTCTACAACATGCTTGACCTATTGTTGTCCGTCACCTGACGGACCGACACAGGTCACATGACATGAAGTCAACTGACGGACCGACATAGGTCACATGACCTGAGGTCAACTAACGGACCAACACAGGTCCTTGGCACATGTATATACGGTGCGTTCTGACACATGCAGGTGGCCCATTGCTGTGTTCTACAACATGCTTGACCTATTGTTGTCCGTCACCTGACGGACCGACACAGGTCACATGACATGAAGTCAACTGACGGACCGACATAGGTCACATGACCTGAGGTCAACTAACGGACCAACACAGGTCACATGACCTGAGGTCAAGTGACGGACCAACACAGGTCACACGACATGAAGTCAACTGACAGACAGGTCACATGACATGAGGTCAACTGACGGACCGACACAGGTCACATGACCTGAAGTCAAGTGACGGACCGACACAGGTCACATGACCTGAGGTCATGTGATGGACCAACACAGGTCACATGACCTGAGGTCAACTGACACGACACAGGTCACATGACATGAAGTCAACTGACGGACCAACACAGGTCACATGACCTGAGGTCAACTGACAAAACGACACAGGTCACACAACTTGATGTCAATTGACGTACCGACATAGGTCACATGGCATGAGGTCAACTGATGGACCGACATAGGTCACATGACCTGAGGTAAAGTGACGGACCAACACAGGTCACATGACCTGAGGTCAACTGACAAAACGACACAGGTCACATGAGATGAAGTCAACTGACAGACCGACACAGGTCACATGACCTGAGGTCAACTGACACAACGACACTGGTCACACAGCATGAGGTCAACTGACGTACCAACACAGGTCACATGACCTAAGGTCAACTGACACAACGACACAGGTCACATGACCTGAGGTCTACTGACGGACCGACACAGGTCACATGACATGAAGTCAACTGACAGACCAACACAGATCACATGACCTGAGGTCAACTGACAAAACGACATAGGTCACACAACATGAGGTCAATTGACGTACCGACATAGGTCACATGGCATGAGGTCAACTGACGGACCAACACAGGTCACATGTCGTGAGGTCAACTAACGGACCAACACCGGTCACACGACATGAAGTCAACTGACAGACAGGTCACATGACATGAGGTCAACTGATGGACCGACACAGGTCACATGACCTGAAGTCAAGTGACGGACCAACATTGGTCACATGACCTGAGGTCAACTGACAAAATGACACAGGTCACATGACATGAAGTCAACTGACGGACCGACACTCGTCACACGACATGAGGTCAACTGACGGACCGACACAGGTCACATGACCTGAGATCAACTGATGGATCGACACAGGTCACATGAC
>JBBPBX010033550.1:1609-33191 GCA_038048925.1 Garcialebias charrua
GAGGTTTTTTTTTTTTTTTGTAAACCTGATCTGATGTGGAGAGATGGCATCCATTCCGCTTTGGTTGGAGCCAGTCTTTCTAGAAATTTGGCTGATTTTGCTAGTCATCCAAATTATTGACAACCCAGGGTCCAGTCCAGGAAGCAGAGTTTAGTCTTACACACCTCTCTACTGAGATTAGCATGTTTTAAAGACATAAAGACTTGGATGACCCTTAATTTTCTGCTTTTGAACATTTCCCGTTACTCTAAAAAAGCTAAGTCTGGTCCTCTGGACATTCAAAAAATAAAACAAAACAAAGCAAAAAAAATAAAAATATGTAGAAACGTTTCGTCTTTCGTCCGAAAGACTTCCTCAGTCTGAGTTGCTGTATTCAGCTCAGTCTTATAAATAGCACCCTCTCACAGTGTTACACAACCAGTTGGCTGATGACAGCCTGAAACCAGCTGCTCACATGATCAAGGAGGGCCATCAGCCTAACAATGGATCATTAGCACCCTGATGGTTGTTTGCTATTCACAGAGGGCTGAGTGATACTAGCAATAACAGCATTGTAAGAGGGAGACAGTTGAACCCGGAGGCCTCCACCCCTGTTTAATGATGGACGGTTTCTTTTCACAAAGATGGCCTCCTTTACTCCTCTCTCAAACCATCGTTCCTCTCTATCAAGGATGTGAACATCTTCATCCCTGAAAGAGTGACCGCTGGCCTGGAGATGAGTGTAGACCGCAGAGTCCTGACCTGATGATGTTGATCTTCTGTGCTGGGCCATCCTTTTGGCCAGTGGCTGTTTAGTTTCCCCGATATAAGACTGATCACAGCCCTCCTGACACTGAACAGCATACACAATATTACTCTGTTTGTGCCGGGGGACTGGATCTTTGGGATGAACCAGTCTTTGCCGTAATGTATTTTGGGGTTTAAAAGCCTGGTCCAGAGGACCAGACTTAGATTTTTTAGATTTTTCTACCTGGATTATTGAGCATGCATCAGAGTATTTCCCGTTACTGTTTCACAATACTATTTAATGCTTAACATAAATCCTTCTGCTGGTTGGTTACTTCAAGTTTATAGCTTCTCTGAAACGACAGCACAACTTATATATAACTGAAACAGAGGGGTGGAACAGAGCCACAGTTTATTCATTATTCATTCAGATTCATTCATCATAAATTATGACACCATTAGAAACAGCTGCTTAAAAACAAAATGAGACAACAGTTAACAACAGACTCTGAGGAGTAAAAAAGCCATCAGAGTCCAATACAATACTGTAACCTGGAGGCTAGCGCTAGCATGCTAACTCCACAAACAAACAAATAAAAAACAAACTCACCAGTTCCCACTTGCTGTCAGATGAATACTTTTTTTTACAAACAGAGCCATCTAAAAGTTGAGAGGCATATCTGTCAGGAATGATAATATAATAATATAAGCATTAAATAAAGGCTAGCATTTGCATGCTAGCTCCAGAAACAAACTCACCAGTTTGTACTTTTAGAATAAACAGTCAGCTGAAGGCTTTTTCACAAACAGAGACTTCTAAAAGTTGAGAGGTAGGCTATATCAGTCAGAAATGGCAAATAGGCATTAGTCAAAGTCAAAGTCAAAGTCAACTTTATTGTCAGATCTGCAATATGTACAGTACAGGACATACACAGGACCGAAATTGCGTTTCTCTCAGTCCCTCGGTGCAACAGTAAACATCTAAACATTGAAACACTGAAACATATAATAATAGACATAAGCATAAAATAGTAAAACTAACACTGTCCTGAGTTTTTTGCATAGTGGTATAAGAGTATGAAAATTTACACCAACTCTAAAACTAAAACATTAAACATTTAATGAACATAATATTGTCCTGAGTTTTTGCATACTAGTATAAAAAAAGAGTATAAAAAGTATAACTAAAATAAACTAAAGGTTTCTAGCATTGACATTTGCAAAGTGGCAAAGCAGCGTATGAGTCTGAATGAATGAATTAGATAAAGGGCTTTGAATTATTTAAAACCTACCTGAGCCAGCCTGCTTGTCACTGCACGGCTCATTTCCCAGACAAAAATAAAGGACCGTAAGTACATCATCGGTAGGTAGAGCTCACGTTGGACATGTCCACTGCGCTGAAATGTGCGCCTTGCATCTTCCCATTGTTTTGTAACATTGTGGAATAACTGCGCATGCACCATTTATAACAAGAGTATATGGATAAGATTCATGCGCCCCCTCGACCGGAAATAAGTTACCAGTCAGAAAAAGTTTTTTGAAACAAACAATATAACTCATCATTACTCATAAAATATTTATCCTACACAACTAAAAACATGTATGCATATATTTCGAAATATTTTTATTTTATTATTTCAGAGTCAGAGTCAGAGTCAGAGAGTCTTTATTGTCATTTGCACCGCATGTGGTACATGTGATGAAAACGAGATTATGTACACGGGGTCCCAGTTACATCCAACAACAAATGCAAGAGAAAAACAGTAATAACATCTAGAATTAACTAAGAAAAACATCAACTAGTAATACACTAAGCCCTAATATAGTGGAAAAACATCATTATAAACAGCAGCACGAACATGAGTCTGTATGAGCAGATGGTCACAGATGAACACAGCAACAAGAAAACAGATCAGCATCAGCATGATGTGATATTTTGCAGTGTTTATTTTATTTATTTTATTTTTATTTATTCATGAGTCTAACAGCCTCAGGGTAGAAGCTGTTCCTCAGTCTAGTGGTTCTACATTTGATGCTCCTCAACCTCCGTCCTGAGGGGAGTGGGGCAAAGAGTGAGTGTGCTGGGTGAGTGAGGTCTTTCATGATGCAGGTGGCTCTTTTCCTGCATCTGGAGGTGTAAATGTCTGTGATGGTGGGGAGACTGGCTCCGACAGACCTCTGTGCAGCCTTCACCATTCCTACCTTCATTTAATTTTTATTAAAAAAATTAAAGTCTTCAATGTCAAATGGTGAATAGCTCCAGAAGTTGCAGTAGGGTGGCGCCCTGGCGCCCCCTATTGGCCGGCCGCCCCTTTGTCAAAGTGTCTTTATTTGTCATTGGCACCACATGTGGTACATGTGGTGGGACAAAATTGTGAACATAGTGTCCCAGTTATATCCAACAAAAGTATAAATTGTAAACAAAAACAGTAATAGGATCTAAGATATGAACTAAGAACTATGCTAAACTAAGAATGCACTAAGCACTAATAGTACAAAAACACTATGCCGAATAACAGCAGCACTACAATATAGAAAGACCAAGGCTGGATTAACCATACGGGCAACTGGGCAAGTGCCCAGGGGCCCAGGCCAGTGAGGGCTGTGCTGCACAGAGAGACTGCTGCTCTTCTGCTGCCTTTGGGCTGCCCTGCCTCCTCCCAGACTGCTGCTGCAGCTCTCATTATTTTATTTTATTTTGTTTTTTTTTAAGTCAGATCCTTGACTATGTGACCCGTCAATCAACCCAGAAGGTGTGTCAGTAACTGACCAATCGACAACCTCAATTTGTCCCTAAGGTACGCACACCCCTTACCTACTGACAAGCTCATCTTTTTTTTTGAGAAACTAGTTTGATTTAAAACAATTTAGTTTGTATCTGTTGTGAGATGATTCATGCAGTTTTGCAGTTTTTTTAAAATCTACTTAATGAAGAATAGTATGACTTAAATATGTTCATAAAACAGGAAGGAGGACTTATTATCCCTCTTTTTACTACAGTAAATAGTGATACTTTGTTATACAACTACATTTGTGGCATCAGAGAAAGCTGAGCTTCAGTTATTCACATAAAGTAAAATGGCATCAGCATCAAAATAAGTTTGAGATTAATCCAGTTTCTGATGCCTGACCAAAGACTTTGTATTGACATGAAAAAAAATTCCTCGAGGAATTCATTTTCTGATTTACAACAGGCACACAAATCAACCTCAAATTTAAATATTCTTTCAAGAAACATGGCTACAGGATATATCTTATTTATTATTTTTAAAATTACAGTATTCTCCTTTAGGAGATTTAGGCCATTTGACAAATTTAGAATGAGCAGAAGTCATTCTGGTTTTATGATTTATATTGGGGGGTTTCTTGAAGAAGCCTTTGTTATAATAGGTAAATCCTTTGTCACATACATTCATTGACCATCTTGCTGCAATTGAAGTCAACTAAGTTACAGTCATTTAATTTTAATTTGGGCATCAAATTGCCACTTTTGAATATATGATATTTTTAATTAATTGAATCAGCTGTTGGTCAGGCTACTTCTTGTTGTGCCATTAACTCTAATATAGTTATTGAAACAAGTGTTTACTTGCGTAGGTAAAACTAGATGTTAAACAACTGTTAAAATACACCAGAATGCAGGACATGGCATCTTCTTTATTCAAAAATTTCTGGGGGAGAACCCTCAGTGCCCCCAACCCCCACATAAATGTTCCCCCCTTCCCACATTAGAAATGCTTCTGACACCAGTGGCCAACGCATTGCTAAACAAGTACACATGGTGTCGTATGGTGTTCAAAGTGTGTTCAACTTAACTCAGTTTTGATGATTTGCATCATCAAGAGGACATTTTAGCATTTATAGTTCTATGAGCATTTGGTTCCCTTTCAGTCGTTCTCTCGGTGCAACACGATTGCTATGGGAATCAGCGCCCCCGCGCGGTTACCTGAAGTAATACACTCACGCCTTAACGGCTAGGGCGTCAGCGTCGCGCCAGAGGCTCCGCCCTCTGGACATTTAAGTGGCTGACGCCCGTCCATCTTTCTCTTTTTGCCCTTCACCTTGCTTAAACCTGAAACACTCTTCTCGGATCTTCTCTGTATTTTCATCGCTCGACCAGAGGTGAGCTCGCTCCCTACACAGAGCATACAGAGAATCTTTTCCTGCGGACTGCTGGGCTAGCGAAAGCTGGTCCTTTCACATTTTTCCGTCACCTCAAAGTTTTCTTCTCCTCTCTCCACAGACTCCTTCGCTCGACGACGCTGACTGCGCGACACCGCTACCTTGCTAACAAGTAGCAGGCTAGTCAGCGAAAGCGACACGAGGAGGGAGACGTCTTCGGACGACGTTAGCATTGCTAACGGCTTAACTCTTCTCAGCCATGGCTCCCGAGAAGGTAATGCGAAAACCCAAAAGTCAAAGAAGACCAGCAGGCCAGCGAGCCTCAGCTCCCGTGCCTTTTCTCTTCTGCTTTTCTACTGCTCGGTTAGCGAACGCTAACTGCGAGGCACGCTACCTGCTAAGCTAACGAAGCTAACAAGCCAGCAGCCGCGAGCAGCTCAGCGAAAGGACGTCCTCGGACGAAGAACTCTGGCAGGCTGTGAGCTACGGCTCCCGAACCTGCTTCAGCGGATCTGGCTACCCCCTTTTTCAGCAGCGGACACCCACGAGGCCTGTCCGGTCTGCTCAAGGATGCTACACGCGAGGACACTCTAAGCTTTTCTCGCGGATGACCCCGGAGAAAGGAGAGTGGAAATGGAATAACTCCATTGCTATCTGGCTAGCTCCCACGGTTAGCATGGCTAACCAGGAGCATCCACGACAACACGTGGCGGACGACAGCGTTGCTAACACGATTAGCCCCAGCCAGCATGCACAGGTGGGCCCCATATGGTATACATATGTGCAAAAAACATGGGCCCCAAAAGGTTTTGTCCACGGTTTCCATGGTGGCCCCACATGGGTTGGCCCAGATAGATTTTAATGGGCCCTGACTGGGTTTTCAGTGGGACCCATATGTTTAACTTAAATGAGACCCATGTAAAACCCATGTGTGTACCTTGAAGAATATCTACCTGGGACTAAACTGGGTCCCAACTGGGCTAAAAATATGGGTAATAAGTGGGTTTGTCCACGGTTTCCATGGTGGCCCCACATGGGTTGGCCCAGATAGATTTTAATGGGCCCTGACTGGGCTTTCAGTGGGACCCAGATGTTTAACTTAAATGAGACCCATGTAAAACCCATGTGTGTGCCTTGAAGAATATCTACCTGAGACTAAACTGGGTCCCAACTGGGCTAAAAATATGGGTTATAAGTGGGTTTGTCCACAGTTTCCATGGTGGCCCCACGTGGGTTTGCCCGGATAGACTATAATGGGCACTGTCTGGGCTTTCAGTGGTTCCCAGATGGTTAATTTACATGAGGCTCATTACAGACCCATGTGTGTTCTTACCAGCATAATTTATGTGTCGGATTTTCCGATCCAACCTGCCGAGAGCACGTATATTGCACCATACTCTGTGACTTCTGTCTTAACATTGTGTGAGTTACACTCAAAGAACACTCTGAGCCTCACAACAGATAATACCCAATCTTTAACAAGAGGCAGTTCTATAACACAGATGTCCTTCTGACTCATGGTGCAGCCCGGAACACTAAAATACTGCTAAACATTATGGGAAATCAACATAGTCCACTCCCCGTTTTTGATTGTGGCACTATGAGTTGTAATTCTTGTTGGCTTTGATCAACGGATACAGATTTAAACTATAATTGAACACTAATATACCGCTAAGCATGATGGGAAATCAACACGGTTCACTTCCTGTTTTTTAGTTTAGTTTTTGATTGTGGCACTATGAGTTGTAATTCTTGTTGGTTTTGATCAACAGATACAGATTTAAAATATACATTGAATTTATAAATGTAAATTCAATGTACAGTTTAAATCTGTATCTGTTGATCCCACATTTATACCACTTGGGATAAATACAGTTAGCCCACATGGGCTTCCCATGCTGGGCACATTATACTAAAATCACATGGGTCCTATATACTGATGCACATGTCTGTCCCATTCCCAGTTAGCCCACATAAAAAAATGAGCTGGGGCCTATATATATGCCCAGGTTGAAGCCATGTAAGATCATCCCACATTTAGCCCACTTGGGGTAAATACAGTTAGCCCACATGGGCTTCCCATGCCGGGCCCATTATACCAAAACCACATGGGTCCCATATAATGATGTCCATTTCTGTCCCATTCCAAGTTAGCCCACATAAAAATGAACTGGGGCCTGTATATCCATGCCAAGGCTGAACCCATGTAAGGTTATACAACACTTATCCCACTTGGGGTCAATATAGTTAGCACACATGGGCTTCCCATACTGTGACCATTATACTAAAACCACATGGGTCCCATATAATGATGACCATTTCTGTCCCATTCCCAGTTAGCCCACATAAAAATGTACTGGGCCCTATATATCCATGCCCAGGTTGAACCCATGTAAGGTGATCCCACATTTATACCACTTGGGATGAATACAGTTAGCCCACATGGGCTTCCCATGCTGAGCACATTATACTAAAATCACATGGGTCCCATATACTGATGCATATATCTGTCCCATTCCCAGTTAGCCCAAATAAAATTAAACTGGGGCCTATATATCTATGCCCAGGTTCAACCCATGTAAGGTCGGCCCACTCTTATACCACTTGGGGTAAATACAGTTAGCCCACATGGGCTTCCCATGCTGGGCCCATTATACCGAAACCACATGGGTCCCATATAATATTGCCCATTTCTGTCCCATTCCCAGTTAGCCCACATAAAAATGTAGTGGGCCCTATATATCCATGCCCAGGTTGAACCCATGTAAGGTGATCTCACATTTATACCACTTGGGATAAATACAGTTAGCCCACATGGGCTTCCAATGCTGGGCCCATTATACCAAAACCACATGGGTCCCATATAATGATGCCCATTTCTGTCCCATTCCCAGTTAGCCCACATAAAAATGTATTGGGCCCTATATAACCATGCCCAGGTTGAACCCATGTAAGGTGATCCCACATTTATACCACTTGGGATAAATACAGTTAGCCCACATGGGCTTCCCATGCTGGGCCCATTATACCAAAACCACATGGGTCCCTTATAATATTGCCCATTTCTGTCCCAATCCCAGTTAGCCCACATAAAAATGTAGTGGGCCCTATATATCCATGCCCAGGTTGAACCCATGTAAGGTGAGCCCACATTGATACCACTTGGGATAAATACAGTTAGCCCACATGGGCTTCCCATGCTGGGCCCATTATACTAAAACCACATGGGTCCCATATAATAATGCCCATTTATGTCCCATTCCCAGTTAGCCCACATAAAAATGTAATGGGCCCTATATATCCATGCCCAGGTTGAACCCATGTAAGGTGAGCCCACATTGATACCACTTGGGATAAATACAGTCTGCCCACATGGGCTTCCCATGCTGGGCCCATTATACTAAAACCACATGGGTCCCATATAAAATTGCCCATTTCTGTCCCATTGCCAGTTAGCCCACATTAATCCTGTATAGGACCCATATATTTAGCCCAACAGGGCTCACAAAATGGGTTCCTTTATGGGATAACCATATGGGTCTCATGCAGTTAGCCCAGATAAATCCCATGCCCACTCATTACCCAACTAGCCCACAATAACCCCATGTGGGGCCCAACTATGCATGTTGGCTGGGGCGCGGCTACCATTGGACAACGAAGGACTCCATCGTGAGGTATGTGAAAATGCTTGGCCTAGCTTGCTAGCTAACATTCTCATATTTTGCCTTTTCCGCTATCCTGTCCGGCCGAATCGACGGTAGAATTCATAACTAAGTGTTTTTTACCAATGCTTCGCTGCTTGAGGGCCCGTCTTAGCACCGCTAGCGGGCTCACGAGTACCTCCACGTTTAGCCCCGGCTAACAAGGAGACTCTCTGTCCAGCACAGTCCAGAAGGAGGAATTACAGCTACCTGTTCAGCTGCGTTACCTTGTAGTTTCCCTATGCCTACGACGAAACATTGATGACGCTGTGAGCTTATCCACCCATGAGGCTATGGATGACTCTCTGACGTTAACCATCTCAGGGCCCGAGGGGCCCTGGCAGGATGGACGAGGAAAGTGGCCTCGGTATTGCAGGCCCACCAGGCAGAAAAGCTACAGGAGCTGCAAGGGGCCACCAGCAAAAGAAGAGGAAAGTCTGAGATGCCCTTGCACCATTACAGGTGTTCTCACTCACAGAAGGAGAGAAAATGCCGAATTTTTACCACCAGTTCCTGTGTTTTAAGGAGCACAGACTAGCTGGTTCGGAACGTTTAAACACACAAGAACACTCAGACCCTTGTGTAATAAAGAGAAATTGCCATCCATACACGACGATAAAATCTCAGACTATTGAATGCGTCCTGGTCCCAAAATGGGAACAGGGCTTCAGGTTTGCCCGCTCACGTAGTACGGGAACCTGACCTTTTGAGCCCAGACTTCACTTGTAAAATGCTACAAAGAGCTGGTGGTATGTGGGTGCACACTAAACATAACTCGTCTACTGTATGTGTAATGAAAAACAAACACTGTTTCATGCATATACAAGGATGAAAGTACAGAGCATAGACTGCCCTGGTTCTTGACTCACCACTTTGGTGAAACATAACCTACTAGGTCAGATTATGAACCGCAGTGGGACACACGAGTTTTGCCTGAGACAGTCAGATCTCGCAATGCCTTCTGCTAGACAGACCAGCCTTCTCCAGAGTACCTGAGAGGGGTCGAAGGCCACCTTTACTGCACTCTAACATGACAACCAGCGGCTAGACATCCCTCCCAGGCTCATGGCGCACCCGCAGACCTAGAGGGTGTGTCTGACAAATGAACGGGTCATCACAACTAGGGATGGGGCCGATCCGATCCAGTATCGGTATCCAATACCAGCATAAGGCAAGTATCGGATATCGGAACCAGCTTGCCAGAATTTCCGATTTTGTCTAGATGTCTTAGAGCAGTATATTGCACCATGCTCTGTGACTTCTGTTTTAATATTGTGTGAGGTACACCCAAAGTAGACACTATTAGCCTCACTATAGTAATTCACAAACTAATGGCAAAAACGAGGCTGGTCTCTACCACAGACGTCCTTCTGACTCATGGTGCCCAGAACACTAGTCTAAAATACTGCTAAGCATTATGGGAAATCAACACAGTCCAATTTTTTTAGTTTTATTTTTGATTCTGGCACTAATATGAGTTGTAATTCTTGTTGAATTTGATCAAGGGATACAGATTTAAACTATAATTGAACACTAATACAGTATAAGCATTCTGGGAAATCCCGTTTTTTAGTTTCGTTTTTGACTGTGGCAATTCTTGTTGGTTTTGATCAACAGATACAGATTTAAACTATGCATTGAATTTATAAATGTAAATTCAATGTACAGTATTGTTTAAATCTGTATCTGTTGATCAAATTCAACAAGAATTACAACTCAGTGCCACAGTCAAAAACAAAACAAAAAATGAGATTTCCCATAATGCTTAGCAGTATTTTAGTTTTGAAAACTAAAATACTGCTAAGCATTATGGGAAAGACAACAAAATCCACTGCCTTACTGGTTAAGGGGAGTGGCTGTGTTATCTTTCCCATCATGCTTAGAGATTTTTTAGTTTTTCCAACTGAACCATGAGTAAGAAGGACGTGTGTGGTGAAGTCCTGCCTCCTGTTTTCTGTTAAAGTTTGTGAAGTTCCTGTGGTAAGGCTCAGAGAGTCTTCATTGGATGTCTCACACCATGTTGAAATAAATATTCTCAGTTCAAAAGCTTCCTTATTCAGATTTGTGTACCTGAGCGGTATCAATCGGAAAAGTATCGGAATCAGTCGATACCCAGTTGAGTATCGGATTAGCAGTGAAAAATGTGGATCGGTGCATCCCTAATCACAACGGATGCGTTGTGGGCTCAAGCTCTTCCTGGTGCCCAAAATAGATGAATCCTTGAGACCGGCCCTGGATCTCAGGACTCTGGGCAAGAAAACAAGAATTTTTCAAGTTCAAAATGTTGACACAGCGGCAGGTCCCCCAGTGTGTGAGACCTGGGGCCTCATGTATCAAAGACTTGCGTGGATTCCTCACTGGAAAGTGACGTACGGTCAAACCCAGAAATGTGTGCACGCACAAAAAGATCCGGATGTATCAAACTGAGCGTACACCTGAATCCACGCACATTCCTTTTGTACATCACAATTGACGTGGAACTGAGCGCACGTGAGACACCTCCCCTGACACGCCTTCATTTACATATGTTAAACAGATGCAAATTACTTCCTGCATGTGTGAAGGACATGTTTGTTTGATCCCTGCGCGATCAGAAATGATTTCTAGATTCGGGAAAATAATGAATTTAATATAATATGAGTGAGGACAAACATCCTAAGTAAGAATAGTAATAAAATGTGTTCATCATGCAAAGAACGAGTGATTGTGTGTCGGTATTGTGCGCGCGCACCCTGCTGTGGTGCGCGAACCGGCTCATTCATTCATTCTGTGTGGAAATATTAACTTTGCGCACGAGTTTATTACCATTATTACTGTAAACACAGAGGAACTTACTTGGATGTTTGCTAGAACATAGATCTTTGTTTATGTAGATGATGTGAAGAAACGAGTCTGTGCGTCTTGGTGGAGACATTTCATGACATCACGTGATGTTGGCGTCTCCAGACGCTGCGCGCCCCGCAGCCTTGTGCGCAGTCTGTCTGTGAAGCTTTTGCTCTCCTACAAGTTATATAAGGTGTACTTTCACGTGTCATTTTGGAGAAATCTACAATAAACGCAGATAATGAATCACCTCCAGCTGCCGTGTCAACACCGGTGAGGGTGCGCGCGCGCGCTCCAAGCGCGACCACTCAGCCTTTGGAATCATATGGATGAGACATTCCATTGGACATGATCCGGCTTTGTGTGGACTGGACTGCACAGTCCCGATCGACCTGCAGCTCCCTCTGTGGAACAGTTTGACCGCTGCTTCTGTATGCACGCGTGATGCACGGCTCCCCAGAGCGCAGCAGCAGTGCCAAACTGAAAAATGATTATTTCTGAAAACGGCTGATAAGCCATATCCTAGATCAGAAAATTATATCTGTTTCTAAATAAATGCTCTGCGTGTTACACTATTTATTATAACCTCCAGTAAGGCTGAATGAATCCGTTCCTGTTAAATTTATTTTTGGCACAACTTTGCGCGTCCTTTATTTCACTGCGTCATGTGGATGTAATACTTGTTAATCGTGTGTTTGGAGGGAATATTAATCATTTTCACATCATGAACAGTTAATAATAATAATAATAATAATAATAATGAATTCAATTTATAACGCACTTTTCATTAATGGAAATCTCAAAGTGCTACAAGGTGCAACATATTTGAATGTCAATAAGACAAATAATAAAACAATTAAAATCAACAACAGTATCAACTAAGATCAAAAGTAGAATCATGAGGAGTAAAGTATGCTCGGTTGAAAAGAAAGGTCTTCAAGCCGCTCTTAAAGTCAACCACAGACTGTGGGGCTTCAGTTTCTCTGAAACACCTGTAAGTGTCGCCAAAGGAACAAGAACCACAGAAACGTGCGTACGCCTGCTCGGGAGCTTGCGTGGATATGTACCTGGATGCGCATATATTCACGTTCAGTTCAGTTTTGATACATACGGGGTTTTGCGTGGAAAGTGACGTGCGCAATGTTTTTGTGCGCACGCACGGTTGATACATGAGGCCCCTGGAGACTATGCATGTACAGTGGATTTGAAAGACTCCTGTTTCCATGTGGGCGTCTGGAGGAGGCACAGGAAATTCCTCCGGTTTGCCTTCGAAGGGAAAGCTTATAAATACAAAGTCTTACCCTTCGGTTTGAAGACTGCTCCTCGTACATTTACTAAATGTCTGGATGCAGCCCTGACCCCTCTTAAGAATCAAGAAGTCAGGATTATGAACTACCTGGATGACCTCCTGGTTGTTGGCCGGAAGCAGGCCCAGTCACACTCCTGCAGGGTGATCTCTCAACGTGGAGTCTCTCGGTTTTTTCATAAACCCACAAAGGAGCGACCTGACCCCATCACGGATTACCGTATTTCTGGGAGTGCAGGTCTACACCATCCGGTACAAGGCATGGTTCTCAGAGGAACGTGCTTCCTCGATTCGCCATTGCCTGGCAAAGGTTAAACTGAATCAACGGATTCCCCTGTAAACGTGCCAACGCCTTTTAGGCCTCTTGGCGGAAGCCATACCCTGTGTGCCACATGCATTGCTGAAGATGCGGGTCCTGCATACATGGCTAAACCAACAAAAACAACCTGCCCCCGTCTGGATGAGCAGAAAAATTTAGAATCATTTCAAAGTGCCTGAGGGCCCCGGAACCTTGGGGGGACCTGTCTGTGTTCACGGAAGGGGTCCGTAAGGTAAGGTGTCATCCCGTGTGATCATCACGACGGACACCTCGGAAACAGGATGAGGAGGCAGTCTGCAGAAATCAGAATGCCCAAGGCCTCTGGAATGAGCAGGAAGCAAGATTGTACATCAACTTCCTGGAGTTGTTGGCCGTATTCCTGTCAGCAAAATACTTCTTTAGTAAAGGTCTGATTGCGGGACAACACGTCCTGGCGTAATCAGATAACAAAACCACAGTGTCCTTCAGTGACTGGGAAGGGGGGACGAGATCCCACACCCTCCCCAGCCTGACACAGAGGATGCTCACTTGGTACGCTCCAGGATTATTGTCGCTCAGGGCGACTCATGTTCTGAGTGAACTGAGTTACGGAGTGAATGCCCTTTCAAGAGGGTTTCTTTTGGAATCGGAATAAGACTGAACCCACGAGTCATGAATCAGGTCTGGTCACGGTTTGGAAGAACCTTGTTGGGCTTGTCCCCATGTGGAGCCAGCTCACAATGTGACCTCTACTTCTCAATGTTCAGGGATACCATGGCAGTTGCCTTCTTACAGAGACCTGCTGACTCAGGCACGTGGGCAGCTTCTACACCCGCGTCCGGAGCTGTGGCAGCCTTCAGCCTGGCCACTGAAGGGAATGGCTGAGGGCCTAAGGCCTGATTGTCTTTGTTCCAACAACAACAGCATACACAAGGGACACCCTTGGTGTTTATGTTTACTTGGGAGATGCTTCAGTGGAAGGGTTCCCCTCTCCTCTGACAGTTCTCCAACATCAGGATGGGCCTCTTTGACAGTCCTAGTAGTTGTCTGTTCAAGAAGCAGATGAGGGACTCGTGCGTGCCCCTTGTACATACATTTTTCCCCTGGGGACCTGGAAGGTTACCCTGTGCTTGAACTGGGTTTTCTACCTCCACATTGCCATCTGATTGCCAGTGGCGTAACGGGTCCCTTGCTCTTTTCCTCCTGCTTCTCAAGATTTCCAGGGAAAAAGGGGGATAATGAGTAATCACACTAGCAGAGGACACTTATGCTGTCTCTAGCTGGTGTTTTCATCTATGTGTCCAGTGGTAACATCAGGATGATGTTTCTACATGTGGCATTTTTCTTCTCAGGCTGTGCTCTCTACATACCTTGTGGAGAGCGGCTGGGAAATGCCTGCCGTATTAAGGCAGATGTTCTCACATGCATTTTGCTGAGCATTTCAAGGGCGTGAATGAATTACGTTCCCATAGCAATCGTGTTGCACCGAGAGAACGACTGAAAGGGAACTGAAAGTTATGCACCATAACTCATGTTCCCTGAAGAAGGGAACGAGGTGCAACACATCTGGCCCTTTCAATGCTGAAAGCTCGGTGAAGTGCATTTTAGAGATGGACGGGCGTCAGCCGCTTAAATGTCCAGAGGGCGGAGCCTCTGGCGCGACGCTGACGCCGTAGCCATTAAGGCGTGAGTGTATTACTTCAGATAACCGCGCGGGGGCACTGATTCCCATAGCAATCGGGTTGCACCTCGTTCCATTCTTCAGGGAACATGAGTTATGGTGCATAACTTTCAGATTTTTATACATACAAATGCACATGATTGTTAGAATTTTAAGTACTGTATATTTACTGTATATTATGGCAAATTATTCAGTATTTTGCCAGAATTTGGTGATTCTGGGGCCGTGATGATGGGGCCCTTGAAGATTGTTGCCCAGGGTACAGCGACGTGTTAATCTGGCCCTGAGAAAAACTACATGTAATCTAAATTAAAGTCTCAAAACAGCATTAGGTCAACTAAACTCAAATCTCAACAAAAAAGACTTACAATAGAAACTAAGCAAACACAGAGTGTCTATGTGCTAAAGTAACTGATTGCACTAAAACCACCTCAAACAACTGCACTGTTTACCACAAGCATGCGTCTAGGCTCTAAATAGTTTGACAGTTTTGTTGAGGCTTCTACTCAGTTTAGGCTAGAGTGCCCCTCTGTCTGAACCACATAATCTAATAAAAACTTATGGTTTAAAAGAAAATGAGTTAACATGAGGTGCAGTTGAAAAGTCAAAACTGTCATTTGACACAACACTGTCCATGAGGCTGACATCTTTTCTACTTTGAAGACTAGATTTAAATAGTAAATGGTAAATGGACTGTTCTTATGTAGCACCTTTCTATATACACTGTAATCAAGTTATTCTAAGTGCTTTACATTACATTATGTGCCCTCATTTGCCTCCACACACATAGACAACACTCTACTACCTGTAAATCTCTACGAAGCTAGTCAAACAAATCATTCTATAGAGACTAATCAGAGCTTTAGATCACATTCATACACCAATGGGACACAAGTCAGAGGCAGTAAGAAATTTAGTGTTGTGCCCAGGGACACTTTAACATGTGACTGCATAGTGGTGGAATCAAATCCAGAATTCTCCAAGTGGAGGACAACTGCTCTAAACACTCAGCCACGGCTGCACCATCTCCTTAAAGGGGGCCACAGATGCAAAATTCACTTTTTAATGTTTTTTTTACTCAACTTTGGGTATTTACTTCATAAAAAAACAGTCCTTGTGCCAAAAAAATGCACCCAGTGGTTTATTTACTCTAAGTAGATTTATTTATTTTTGATAAATACACCTGGATTCACACTTCCTGCAGTTATTGACGTCACAAGCCGTAGCCAATCACCTCAAACCTGAGTCCAGCCCCTCACCTAGCAACCCCTGGTTAGGCTCAACCCACTTCTGTATTAAACACATGACTGTTGTTTTTCATGATTTCATCTCATCTTTTGTTTATATGTTCTTAATTTCATGTGTACAGCACTTTGTTGCAGCTGTGGTTTTTTAAATGGCTTTATAAATAAAGTATAATTGTTATTTTTATGTTTTAGTTCAATTTTTAGTGTATTTGCGATCGCTCCCAACGCGCAGCCGGCAAAAATTAAACGAGCGGACCCCCGGCGTAGGGACCAGCGGCAACGGGACACTGCTTCTGGCGGATGGAGCGGAGCTTCAACTGTACAGCCTCG
Organism: Garcialebias charrua; assembly: GCA_038048925.1. Taxonomy (NCBI): domain Eukaryota; kingdom Metazoa; phylum Chordata; class Actinopteri; order Cyprinodontiformes; family Rivulidae; genus Garcialebias; species Garcialebias charrua. Next base: position 17,844 of record JBBPBX010033550.1, read on the forward strand.
CTGCTGCCCTCGCAGCAGCCTCGCAGCAGCGAGGACCTTCTCCTTACGGATTAATTTACGGGAGACACTTGGTGAACTTTGTGTTGTCTTGACTGGAACAGCGATAACTCCCAAAATCTCCGCGTGCAACGAGCGGAGCTGGCGAACACCGGAAGAGGAACAAGCTAACATTAGCTTCGGATTCGGGTGGTCTCATGCTAAAAGGAGCAGCTAATTGCGGCGCGCTCAGACGGGTTTCGGTAAGTTATCTTAAGCTAGCACTAACAGTAAGTCAAATGAGTAATAAAAAAAGAGCTAATTTTAAAACAACAACACATTACAGATACTGGCTGTTACAGAGGGCGTTAACAGATCGTTGAAGGGCGTGGACTTCAAGAAACCGGTCGTTCAAAACGAAAGTTAAAAATGGCAGAATTAAAAAGGGTATAATTAATTATCTAAGAATTATTTTGTGTATTAAAATGAATTAATATTGTCAAGATAGCACACAGACATAACATAAAAATTTTAAATACCTATATGTGGTCTCCTTTAAGTATTTCCTTTTGATAAATCCTATAGCTGGGGTTGGCTTGGTTTACCTGAGCTATCCCTTATTTATCCTGCTATAGGCAAAGACTGCTGGAGGACAGATTGACCACATTTCCTCAATCTGCTGCTGTCTTTACTTTCTCTACCTGTTTGTATTCGTAATTATTTATATTCTCTACATGTTTTTTCTTTCTTTCTTCAATAGAAAGTACACCTGGACCTGTCATTATATCTGTGTTTGTTTCCCCTTCTGTCTCCTAAACACCCCAGCCTGTTGAAGTGGACGTCCACTTACCTTGAGTCTGGTTCTGTTCTTAATATTAAATATTTTTTTCCGTTCCACTGTTGCTTTTGTGCTTGCTCAGGATGGGAGACTGTGGCTAAGTAAAGATTCAGCGCAAAATGCTGGCTTTCTTAGATATATAACTGGCTAATTTGGCTTTTCTAATGTTTGTAAATGCTTTTGTACATTGCCCTGATACAACTTATGTTTTTATTTGGTGCTATATAAATAAACTGAATCAAAATTGAATTGAATTTATCCTGTTTGAATGACATTCCAATGTTCTTGCTCTATGTCCTGGTAAGATGGATCTACAGTGCATCAATCTTGCTCATTTTTACATGGAGCTTGATGTCATCCATGGATAGGAGGCGACTGATGATTGTTCTGCTTTTGAACTGGTATCCATAGCTACTCTTTGGGATGACCTACTGAAGGGGTTCAGGCCTATGCATAACAGGAGTGGAGACAGATAATCACCTTAGTAAATGCCACAGTTGATGCTGACTTGTGCAATTGGCTTTGAAATGGCCTCTGGAGTTGTTTTCTACATACCCATTGAGTTCTCGATGAAGATTCTTGGTGACCTGTTTATATATAATTCCAAGAATTCCAACATTTATGTGAGTTTAATTGCATCATATGCCTTATAGTTAATCCAGGCAGTACACAGGTTTGCATGGTTGGTCTGACAATCAAGCTATGGTTCTGTTGACTCCCCTGGTGCTGATGCCAATTCCCATATGTGTCTCACAGGTATTAACTGGAAGTTATGCACCATAACTCATGTTCCCTGAAGGAAGGGAACGAGGTGCAACATATTGCTATGAGAAATTGTGCCCCCGCGCGATTACCTGAAGGAATACATTCACGCCTTTATGGCAGGGACGTCAGCGTCACGCCAGAGTCCCTTCCCTCTGGGTATTTAAGCCGCTGACGCCCATCCATCATTCTCCAAAATGCACTTCACCGAGCTTTCAGCATTGAAAAGGGCCAGGTATGTTGCACCTCGTTCCCTTCCTTCAGGGAACATGAGTTATGGTGCATAACTTCCAGTTAATACATGTGAGACACATATGGGAATTGGTATCAGCACCAGGGGAGTCAACAGTTCCCTTATCAGTCATGTCACCCGGTGCAACATATTGCTATGGGAAGGTAATTCATTCATGCCCTTGAAATGCTCATCAAAATGCATGTGAGAACATATGCCTCGATACGGCAGGCATCTCCCAGCTGCTCTCTTCAAGGTATGCAGAGAGCACAGTCCGGGAAGAAAAAATACCTCACATAGAAACATCAGCTTGATGTTTCCACCAGGCACATAGATGAAACACCAACTAGAGACAGCATAAGTGTGCTCCACTAGTGTGATTACTCATCCTCTCTTTTTTTTTTTTACAAGGGGCATGACGGGGGCTAGGGAGGTGGGGGGCAAGGGAGCCCATCCTGATGTCAGAGACCCGTTAAAGGAGAGGGGAACCCCTCCATTGAACATCTCCTGAGCAAACATAAACACCAAGGGACACCCTTGTGTATGTATGTTGTTGCTGTTTGTTTTGGGATTAAGCAATCAAAGTCTTAGGCCCTCAGCCAGTTCCCTTCAAAGGCCAGGCTGAAAGCTGCCACAACTCTGGACGTGGGTGTAGAAGCTACCCACGTGCCTGAGTCAGCAGGTCCCTGTGAGGAGGCAATTGCCATGGTATCCCTGATAACATTGAGATCAACTCCGGGAACCACGGTTTCTGCGGCCACCTGGGGGCTATCAGGATCAGGGAGAGGGCTCCCTGACGTACACGTTCCAGTGTCACCTCGATCAGAGGGACAGGTGGAAAAGCATAGTACAGCACCCCTGCTGGCCAGTCATGTGCCAGAGCATCCGTTCCCAACGGTGCATCTGCTTCCTTCAAAGAGAAGTAAAGGTCACACTGCGAGCTAGCTCTGCAAGCAAACAAGTCCACTGAGGCTCTCCCAAATCATGACCAGACCTGCTCCACAACCCGTGGGTTCAGGCTCCATTCTGACGCCAAGAGAAGCCCTCTCGAGAGGGCATCCGCTCCAGAATTTAGTTCACCGGGAACATGAGTCACCCTGAGTGACAAGATTCTTGGAGCACACTACATGAGCATCTTCTGCGTCAGTCCGAGGAGGGCCCGGGACCTTGTCCCTCCCTCTCTGTTGATGAAGGACACTGTGGTCCTGTTATCCGATTTCACCAGGATGTGCTACCCTACAATCAGACCGTTGCCAAAGAAGGATTTTACTGACAGGAATACGGCCAACAATTCCAGGAAGTTGGTATGTAATCTCGCTTCCTGTTTATTCCAAAGGCCACGGGCATTTTGATTTCTGCAGATCGCCCCCCATCCTGTTTTTGAGGCGTCCGTCGTGATGACCACATGAGATAACACCCTATCCAGCGGGACCCCTTCCATGAAGACAGACAAGTCTCTCCAAGGTTCCAGGGCTTTCAGAAACTCTGAACCTGTTCTAACCTTTCCTGCTCGACTAGGCAGGGCGGGTTGTGTCTGTTGGTTTAGCCATACTTGTATGGCCCGCATTTTCAGCAATGCATGTGGCACAGAGGGTATGGCTGCCGCCAAAGGCCTAAAAGGCGTTGGCACGTCTTCATGGGAACCCGCTGATCCAGTTTAAATTTTGCCAGGCAATGGTGAATCGAGGAAACTCGTTCCTTTGAGAGCCATGCTCTGTACCGGACGTGTCGATCTGTACTCCCAGAAATACGGTAACCCGTGATGGAGTTAGGTCACTCTTTTGTAGGTTTATGACAAAACCGAGAGACTCCAGGTGAGAGATCACCCTGTAGGAGTGTGACTGGGCCATGTATTCTGCTTCCAGCCAGAATCAGGAGGTCATCCAGGTAGTTCATAACCCTGAGACCTTGATTCCTAAGGGGGGTCAGGGCTGCGTCCAGACATTTAGTAAATGTACGAGGAGCCGTCTTCAAACCGAAGGGTAAGGCTTTGAATTCATAAGCCTTTCCCTCGAAAGCAAAACGGAGGAATTTTCTGTGTTTCCTCCACACGCCTACATGGAAATAGGCATCTTTCAAATCCACTGTACATGCGTAGTCTCCTGGTCTCACAGACTGGAGAACCTGCTGCAGTGTAAGCATCTTGAACTTAAAAGTTTTTATTCTCTTGTTCAGAGTCCTGAGATCCAGTATCGGTCTCAGGGAATGATCCTTTTTGGGCACCAGGAAGTACTTGCTGTAGTGGCCGGAGCGTAGTTTGTGTTTCGGGACCAAACTTATTACTCCCTTCTGTAGCATCGTCAAAACTTCCTCCCTCATCACGTGTGCGCGTGCAGGGTTAATTTTTGATTGCAGTACCACTGTGAAGGGGGGCGGTCTCCTGGTGAACTGCAACTTGAGGCCATGACATATCGTTGTCATGACTCATTCGTTTGGTAGACACACCCTCCAGGCTTGCGCATGTGTCATGAGCCTGGAAGGCATGTCCAACTGCTGCTCGTTGTGCTTGAGTGCGGGAGGGGTGGCCTTTGACCCCTCTTGCGCTCTCTCGAGCAAGCTTGTCGGCCCAACAGAAGATATCGTGAGATTTGGCTGTCTCAGGCAGAGCTCGTGTATCTTGCTGCGGTTCATAGTTTGACCACGTGGTTTGTGTTTTATGAAAATGGGACTCGAGTCAAGAACCAGGGCAGTCTGTGCTTTGGTACTTTTATTTTTGTACATGCATGAAACAGTGTTTGTTTTGATTATACATACAGTAGGCAAGTCATGTTTAGTGCGCACACACATGTCACCAGCTCCTCGTAGTGTTCTACAAGTGGAGACTGGGCTCAAACGGTTAGGTTCCCGTACCACGTGGGTGGGCAAATCTGTAAATTTATCAGTTCGTCCTGTTTCATCAAGCCCGAATCTGCTTTCCACACGGGGTCATCGAAGAGGCCCTCGGCCGGTACTGGAAAGTTTCACTGTCACCAGCAGGTCTCTTCCGTTGAAAGCCACGCATGACTTCCTTTGGGGGTGCAAAGCTTTTTCTCTGAAGCCCCTCGCGGAGGGCTTCCGCCTGTTTGCGTCTTTGTTCCAGCCTGGCCTGGATGTGTTCCAGGGCTCCCCCGAAGAGTCCCGTCGGCTCGATCGGGTGCTGGAGGAAGGGGGACCTCTGGTTTTCCGGGAGGTCCGTCAAAGTCAACCAAAGATGGTGCTGGGCGACAAATATTACCACCATTGCTCTGCCTTGCGTGATGGCTATTGTCCCCATCATGCGGAACATGAAGTCAGAGGTACGGCGGGCTTCTTCCATGGCCTCCGTTGCGGCTTGTTCGTTTGTCGTCACCTGGAGATCCTGCAGTTTTTCTGCCAGGTATGCCTGCATTATGGTCGATGCGTTCATCGCACGAGCCACGAGGCCCTGAGCCTTGTAGCACTTTTTGAGTTGTTTCTCCGAAGCGTAGCAGGCCCTGCTGGGCAGCGCTGGCTTCGCCCCCGTAGCCGCGGGGGCCAGATGAGCCGCTAGATTCTCCTCTATCAGGGGTGCGCTGGCGAGGCCTGCTGTCTCCATTCCAGCAACATCCAGGAGTCGAGATAGTGGCAGCGTCATGGGAGCTCCGGGTTCCACCCAGGAGCATTTGAGCTCCATGAGGAAGTCCGGGAAAATGGGCATTTTTTGCAACGTCGTCGGATGCTGCTTCGCATAGAAGTAGTTTCCCGCCAGCCTCGTTACCTGTTGGCGAGGCGTGGGGTCTGGCCACGCGACCTGCAGGGCATCCGTTGCCCTATGACACAGGTCGAACAGGGCAAGGTCCGACACCTCCGGTTCCGGTAGAATTAGCGCCAGGTTCTGGGAGGAATCCACAGTTTCTCCTCTGCAACCGTACTCGGCGTCTTGGTCAGACACTTTGGGCGTCGAGTCCTCGACGGGGACCGAGGAGTCCGACACGTTCTCATCCCCGACTTGACCACTGCATTCCAGGTCCATGTTCTCGAGCTCCGGCCCGGGAGCGTGCAGCTCTGCGAGGCGTGCGGCCTTCAGCGCCGCGAGCCTTCGCTATGGATTTAGCCAACGCGTCCGCGCGGCGTTTCCTCACTACCGCCGGCATCCGACAGCAGTGGGAGCAGGAGTCGGGGGATTCCAGCGCTTTTCTTGCGTGCAGAATCCCTAGGCAGACAGGACAGGCCTCGTGGGTGTCCGTCGCCGAGAGGGAGTAGCCGCAGCCGCTGGGGCGCGAGCGAGGGCTCGTCGTCCTGCTGGTTTTCTTCTGAGTCTTTGTCCTCCGTTTTCCCTTCTCGGGAGCCATGTCCGGAGACGAGAAGCGTCGAGGCTGTTCCTAGTTTCCTTTTGTTCGAAGCCGTCCTCTCCGTCGTCTTGCTTTCACTGCCTAGCCTGCTAATGTTAGCAGGGAGTGTTGTGACACAGTTAGCGCCGTCGAGCGAAGCAGCTGCCAAGAGAGAAGAAAACTTTGAGGTAAGTAGAAAAAAGCTGGACTAGCTTTCACCAGCCCAGCAGTACGCAGAAAAAAATTCTCTGTACGCTCAGCGTAGGGAGCAAGCTCACCTCTGATCGAGCGATGCGACAACAGAGAAGTCCCACGAAGTTCAGGTTTTAAGCGAGGTGAAGGGCAATAAGAGAATGATGAATGGGCGTCAGCGGCTTAAGTACCCAGAGGGCGGGGCCTCTGGCGCGACGCTGACGCCCCTGCCGTAAAGGCGTGAATGTATTCCTTCAGGTAATCGCGCAGAGGCACAATTCCCATAGCATATGTTGCACCGAGAGACATGACTGAAAGGGAACTTCAGAATTGCATTTAAATAAACTGGATCAGAAATAACTACTAGAGTAAACTCTTTTACACCCATTGGTTTAGTTCAGAGTAACAGTTTCATGTCTTGTTTTTTTTTATTTATTTTTTTACTTTTCAATGAGTACCTTCAATGATTTTTTAACAACTAAGAACTCAAGCTGTTTGTTCTAGAATTGCACCGCTCGGGGTGGCTGCATGTCGGAGTGGCTCTTTCATGCTGAGATTTTGCTTTTGGAAACTTTAATTCCTCTTTTTCAGATGTAAATCACTTTTGTTGGATGATTCATTCCTCTGGTATTGGATGCTGTGCAGCTGGAAGGATTTTTTACTGAATTTTTTTTAGTTTTGGACATTTGTTATGATGTATAAACATGGCAACAAGCCGTTTTTTTTAACAACCGGGATTGGCAAATTAACATCTCAAAAGCTAAATGAACAAATTGTATAAACAAATAAAACGCTCAAATAATATCTCAGCCACAACCCCAAATCTCAAATGAGTTGAAAAGGAGGCGCCGTGGATGCATTCCCGTCTCCTTGCTGGCTGTGCTCCAGTGCCTGACCACTGAGATGCTGGAAATGGCAGGAAATGCGGCTCGTGACAGCGAAAGGATGGGATCCTCCCTCGACACCCGCAGCTTGCTGTCCGCAGCGACGAGCAGCTCAGCAGGCACCTGGGAGGAGTGGCCATCGCTCTGAGAGGAGTTCTCCGCGGCATTCGGGCAGTCCTGCAGCCAGGAGGAACCAATACCAGTCAAGTCTGGGTGGACAGATCGGATGGCATCTGTGGCCAGTTTCTTCAGATCCGCTGTAGGATGGACCTTTACAAGAGATTCTTCCTGCCTACAGACATCAGTATCTAAAATGATGATGAGCTCCAACATTTAATTTCCCTTTGGGAGTAATAAAGTATTTTTGAATTGAACTGGATTGACTCAGTGTTAAAATCATTAACATTTAGACAACAAATGAAGAGTTATTCTTTTGGGGTTTGAGGGCTGTCATAACCACAGCATGCCACCAGCTGCCTGACCTCCGTTCTGTATTATAGCTGACCCAAAGAACAACAACCGACATCTCCAAACTTTAGGAGCTTCGTCGTGTAGTGTGAGGAGAAGCAATTTTTAATATACAAGAGGAAACGATGAGACAAGCAGACTCTCTGGGAGACACTTGTGTTGATTGTCATGCTGAATGTGAGCTGCTGCCTATTTGAAGTTTGTAATCCAGATGTTCGACAATTATGTAAGGAATGAGAATATTATTTTTGAAACTACAGTAGTAATCAAAGCACTACAAAAGTTGGATTTACTGTACCTCGATTTGATGAAAGAACCCAAATCACAGAAATTTTTTTGGTAACCAATTAAAATACACCCGAAAATGTTTTGAGTTTTAAAGGTAAATTGCCTACTGTACTTTCTATACTTTGCTTGCACCCATGTTTGGTCCCACCACCCAGACCCTGTTGGCACACAAATGCGACACATTTCTTTGCTCAGCTTGGTCAGCGTTTTTGCAGCAGCACTTAAGAAGCACTGCAACATGATCAGATTTAGTGCTGCAGTTTAAAAAGAACATCAAGTATGAGTGTGTTGCGCCCCGTGACACGAGCCGCCATCAGTCATCCTTTCAGAAAGTGACCTGAAAGCAGCATGTCTTCGCTGCGCCGTCAGACTGAACACAAGACTTACGCAACAGCCATCCTGTCACAATTATATAATTACCCAATTCTATATTTTTGCCTTTCATGAGCCAATGTAACATATTTTCCAAATTTAAATTCAATATACAACACCTTTAGATACATTCTATCCTTAAAGCTTTGAGGCATCTGCAGTTATCAACACTTACAGATGATGTGTTACAGCAGATCTTTGTGATTTTGTTTTGAGGCAGTTGCGTTGCTTATTTCACATCATCCTCCCTTTCCCTCTGACTTGTTTTAGTTTTAACTTCAGAAGATACTTCAACCACTAGTGTGTGTCTACCAAATGACTTGGAAGTAAAAAAAAGTAAGTGCACAAGTGATGCCACATCCATCAGATGATGACACAAATCAAAACAACGGTTGTCCATTTCTTCCTCCGTATCTGATTTATTCTGCTCAGCATCATGGCGGCTGGACTTTTACCACAAATGACACTGGTCAAGAGGAGGTTATGACCTACATCACTGAGCTAATACCTCAATAAATGACCAATCATGTCCAACAGTGTTCAGTCAGGTCATCTGGATGGTTTGTTTTTTTGTTGAGACGTTTCATCCTTCATCCAAAGGACTACATCAGTCCGCGGAGCCACAACAAACTTAGTCCCACAAGCAGCGCACCCACATAGTAGACCAACCATTTTGCTGGTGATTTCTGGGCCCCGCCCTCTCCCCTGTCGACTACTCCGAGGCAGCCATAGCCAAAGCGGTTCAAAACATCAAAGTTCATGCTCAATAATCCAGGTAGAAAATTCAACAAAGTTAAATCCGGTCATCTGGACAGTTTCTGTTTTTGGAGACGTTTTGTCCTTCAGCCAAAGGACTTTATTTATTTATTTATTTTTATTTATTTTGAACAGACAGAAAAGAAAATCAAGAAAGAAAAAGAAAGAAAGAAAATAGGATAACACAAACTGAAAAAAATAAAAGTTAATACAAATAATTATGCCCAAGTGACATGCAATTTTTATTTTTTCTATTCGAAAAGGAGCAGGTAGAAGATACAATATCTTATAATGTCCTGCCCCTTTCCTACTCATCAATTTACAATCGATTAACTGTCAAAATACCAAAACGAGACAACTTGTTTCCACTTTACATGATATTTAAAGATATACATCTATTTAAACACTATTTATATCATCAATAGCATTTATAGATTTTAAAACACTCATCTTATAGAACATATTTTTGCAATAAGCTCCTTTTAAAATCGTTTTTTAAGCTGGTTTATATTTGTACTTTTTTTAAATTCATCATTCAGTCTAGCCTGGTTAAAACCACACCCTGTCCTTCACTTCGCTTCAGACTAGGGTCTGGCATTCCTCCCATTGAAAACGATTTCTCCTGGAGATTTTTGAATGGACCAATCAGAGAACAGAAGGCGGAGTTTTGTTAGTTTAGCCTGGCGAGGTCCAGGCTATCAGATAAATTGCTCAGAAACCACTCGGTGGATATTTTTTCTGCCACCAGTGTGTAATTATATGGCTCTAATTTACTGACTGTTGGCCTAGATAAAACATTTGAGATAAAATTCGATTTTTTATCATTTATTTTCGTAGCGCACCCGAGGCTGTTTGGAAAATGTCAAACCGAAACTATTTAAATCCAGCAGATTTGACCATTTCGTGAATTGATTTAGGAACTGTTAAGCTCAGGAACACTTCTGATATAACGTCAGCTAAGAAATATATTTTTTATCAGCAGAGAAATAATAGTTTTTTACCTTGTTTTGATGAAAATTCCTTCGTGGCGGCAGCCATTTTGAATGACGACGTCAGTCGACATCGTTCAAAACTCCGCCTTCTGCTCTCTGATTGCTCAGGAACACTTCTGATATAACGTCAGCTAAGAAATATATTTTTCTCAGCAGAGAAATAATAGTTTTTTACCTTGTTTTATTGAAAATTCCTTCGTGGCGGCAGCCATTTTGAATGACGACGTCAGTCGACGTCGTTCAAAACTCCGCCTTCTGTTCTCTGATTGGTCCGAACAAAAATCTACCGGAGAAATCCTTGTGGATGGGGGAAGTCCCAGACTGTGAAGTGAAGGGAAATGAGAATTGAGCGGAGCTGTGCAGGAAGGCGAGGGCCAGGCTACATTCAGTCCATTCCATACATTTACTCCACACACCGACAAACAAAAACTCTTTCTGGTCGTTCTAATACATTGTTTTTTAAAATGTCCTTCACCTCTTAAATTATAACCTCATCTGTTTGTTGTGTTGAGTTTGTTAGTTTGTTGTGGTTCATCAGACTGATGAAGTCCTTTGGATGAAGAACAAAACATCTTTAAAAAAAAACATCCAGATGACCTAACTGAACTTTATTGGATTTTCTACCTGGATTATTGAGTATGGACTTTGATGTTTTGAACCACTTTGGCTATGGCAGCCTCAGAGTCGACGGGGGAGAGAGCGGGCCCCAGAAACCATCTTATCACCAGCAAACTGGTTGGTCCACTATATGGATGCACTGCTTGTGGGACTGAGTTTGTTGTGGCTCCTCAGACTGATGAAGTCCTTTGGATGAAGGATGAAACATCTAAAAAAAAAAAATCCACATGACCTGAATGAACATTGTTGGATTGTTTACCTGGATCATTGAGCATGAACTTTGATCACCCATCATGCCCATACCTACCAACTAATGAAGCTATAACTCATTATAGAGTCAGATCTCCGCTGTCAACGAGCCTGCTGGATGATTTAAGCAGCACACCTGAGACATAAAACAGTCAAGGCAAGCCAGACAAACCCAGTACAGAACAGTTATTAACAAGGTGACAAGCTGCAGACGTAACCAATATTAGATGAAACTTGGATCATTTTTCTAATGTAGTATTTTTATTAGGCATGTAACGGTTGTAGTTGGTGTACCGAACCGAAAAGGTACGGAGGTGGACCGAACCGAACGTGCTGTACCGAAACGGTTATTTTTTCACTCATTGAATGTTAATATGTGCGCCGCGGAACAAAATTTCCTGGGCGCGTTTCAGCACGGAGCTATTATCTCGCAGCACGCGCAGCATTAGCCGTTAGCTTCTCGCTGCGGTTTCCTGTTTGTTAACGTTATGGTTTTCTTGTTAAAAGACGAGCGCACAAAGCTGTGTGTGTGGACGTTTTTTCATGAAGACTGGATCTGCAGCAGCAACACGTCTAACGTGAACGCGCTGGAAACTACGTCATCAGAACGTGAACGAGCTGTTACAAAGTACGCTAACCACACAGCTGCATTTAAACAACTTCTACAAAGTGCGCTAACAACACAGCTGCATTTAAACAACTTCATCAGGTAATTTAGATGGGTCCAGATCAATAACACAAACTGTATGAGTTTTTAAAGCTCTGAATCTAAGTCTGAAAGTTTTTAATGCACAGTTGATCCTTGCTATGAGACATCCATCACGTCAACACTTAAGTCAAAAAGTTCAGCTCTTTATGAAAAAACTAAAACTGATGGTCAACAAGTCCTGGAGCTGATTTAAACCCTGCCCTGATGATGAGTGAGATATTCAACCGTTCAAGAGGTATTGTTATTTTATTATAATTATTATTTATAATTTATTATTATTTAAAATTATAATCTTATTAACTTATTTTTTTACCTCTGTGTTTTATTTCCAGTATTTCCAGTTACAGAGGTAGCTGCTCTCCTTCCACTTCAGGGAAATCCACCAGAGATCACCTGCTGCAGCTAAGAAGTGTGTGATGACTGAATTGAACTCTGGAACTGTTCCAGGACCAGTCCCACCAAGAAGAGGTTGTGAGTAATGAGGACAAATACAGCCACACTGGTGCTACTGGACAAAAACTTTATTAGTTAAGATTGTAAACAGTCTGTTGCTGCTTATTGTTCTGGTTCTGACTGTTATTGTATTCATTAAGATTTTTATTATTTTTAATATAATTTATTTATTGTAGAGTGCTGTTTATTTAAAATATCATCCAAATGGGTCACTTTTATTTATTACTACAATACAATACAAACATATTTTTGGCATATTTTCAAAATAAACATTTTGTAAGTCTTTATTTTGTCTTTTTTTTTTTGTACCGAAAATAAACCGAAAATAAACCGAACCGAGCCCTCCTTGTAATTGAACCGAACCGAAATGTGATTTTAGCGTACCGTTACACCCCTAATTTTATACATATATCTAAAGAAATGATTCAGTCCCGACATGCTTCCTCCTCAGAAATAAATATGTCCAAGGTTTTATTACCCTTTAAAATTATGTGTTTAAACCATCGTTGTGTGACAGTCACTGAGAAGAACCAGCGCTGTTTCTGTTTTAATAAACTTTGACCGACAGGGGATAAGATACACATTTATTTTGTCATTTTTACAAACTGAAATATGGAGTATATCAGAGTTTTTATATGTTTTAACTATATGTTTGTTCATTTTATGAACCACAGCAGATTGATCAAGTAGTGGCGTGTCACTTTACTGTGCTCTTGTTTATATGTTTACCTAATTAATGTGAAGGTCAAGCTGATGAGTTTGTGGTTAATGAACCAGTTCAGAAGAATTCACCAAAGAGACGTCATCAGCACCATTGATAGGAGCTCGCTGACCATGGCAGTCAATTTCTTTCACACTGTGCTCGTAGCACTGACTGAAACAAACACGTGATCTTCAGTGAAGTGCCATTGCAAAAAGATATTATAGAAGCATTGTTGAAAAAAATATTGTCTTTTGAAATGTAGCTCGAAATAAGCTTTATTGCAGGCATTTCTTGAAAAAAACACACAAAAACAAGGCAAAATATTTTCTACTCTTACATGTTTAAAATGTATCTAACGCATGAACGGACATAAACTCTGTGCATCTTTTTTTTTTATCTTAAATTTGTTCTTTGTGGCATTTTCATTGGCTAATGTGGAAAAATGCCAGAGGCAGCGTCCACTTCCTGTGTAGAAACAAATCAATACTGCACGCTGCCTTCCTGCGGATGTGTCTGATCAATCAGTTGCATTCTGACAGCATGCAGGCAGAATGCAGCAGTGAAAAGAAACTAAATTTGCACACAGATGTGTCATACTTCACACACAAGTTTAATTGTGATTTTTTTTTTTATGATAATTTGCATTGATTACTAGCATTTTGTGAATATTAATGCAGAATAAGTAAAGCATGTAAACATCCACACGATGCAGGCTGCATTTCCTCACCAATGGATCACATTGTTATGCAACATGTCCGTGTGATACTGCAGACACACCACTATCTAAAATCTATTATTTCTGATGACACTCTCTGGAAACAATTTGTCAGATGAAAAAAAATAGTTGATGGGAATACTGTATTATTTTTCTCATTGAAATTCAGGTTTTGTTGAATTCTGCGTCTGAATGACTTCAATGCAATCGGATGAAGAATGAATTCTTAACTGTGTTGGTACCAAATGGAATAGCAGCTAAAATTAGCAAAACAGTTGCTAGAAGCACAAACAGTAACAGCTAAAATTAGCAAGACAGTAGCTAAGAGCTAAAATAGCACAAGAAGAAAAATCTGAACAAAAATGCCGTGGTGGATCACAGAGAACAATGTTTTGTTTTGTTTTTAACTTATTGAAGAACTCTCCATGTATTTATATAAGTTTTTGTGAATATGGTTAAATAGTTTTAAATAATTACTAAAATTCATAGCTTAATGTGATAAATCCAGCCAAATATTTTGACAAATGAGTAGATAAAATAGCACAAAAAGCATGCAAAATACTAAACAGCATTCACAGAATGGTATTACATTCCCCTCCATCTAGTTCTGGGGTCTGCAACCTGTGGTTCTGGGTCCATGTGGCTCTTTGGTCCCTGGAGCAGCTGTTTTGACCAAAACTAACATAAAACCAACGTTCACTGGTTGCTGTACCAACAAAAAAGACTAGTTTTAGCAGTCATTTCTTTTGCCAACATGTGAATTATGCTAACACAAGGAGTACCGGTAAAACTTGTTGACTACCGGTACATCATGCTAGTAGTCACTGCTTTTAGCTATGGTGTGATCTTTTCCTCAGATCCACCAAATGCTTTTGGGGGGAATACCTTTAAGGCAAGTTCCTGAGAAGAAATATGGTGAGTCAACTTGATAACAATAAAAATTAAAGAAGAAAAAAAAAAACTGTCAAAGTAAATGGAAGTATTTATTTTGATTAAAAAATTAAATTGCCTATCAAACTGGCCTGATTTTTAACTTTATGCTTTATTACTTCATGATAGGATAATGTATCCATTGTTTCCACAATTACAAAGAAAACTCACATAAGCCTGCATTCTTGTGTTTAATATACTGTATATATATCCTTATTTACATAAATCCAGTCTTTTCTTTTGCCCTAAAATATTTTAAAAAATCAATAAATATGAATAATAATTTGATTTTTACTTTCATAATATCACACCTACTGGCTGGAAAAGCCACCTCCAACAAGCTTGAAGTGGCCCATGAGCCACCAGTTGATAATCACAGGTTTTGTGGCTCCATAGACATGTTATTTTGTGCACAGGGGCAGAAATGGTTCTTTTGATCAAAAAGGTTGCAGACCCCTGATCTACTTTGTAGTTCAACACATTGATACCCTTAATAAAACAATCTAGAGTGTAGAATAAGATTATTTTCCATAGTTTATTGAAAGAGTGGAAGAAAATTGTACGAGAAGTTCTTTCCATTCGTGTCATTGAAAATGACTTCCAGCAGAGCAGACTGATGTTGTACAGGACCCACGGAGACATTCACAGAACTGGAGCAGGTCAGTTTGGTGAATTATAGACGATGAAGTGAGCCAGGAATTTGGGCCACAATTCAATATTAAAGTAGCAGCAACACGTGTCACAAAAGAATTTGAGTGAACATTCTCAAAGATGCACACACAAAACCCTCACAAAGTCGTGTTTTTATAATGCATTAATGCCATGCTCATTTTTTCCCCATTATTTTATTGAAAAAAAAAAAAAAAGAACACTAACACATAAATAGTTTTCAGTAACTGCATTATCACCATACAGTGTTGGAATATAATTTACAAAAGATAAA
>JBBPBX010033551.1:0-13139 GCA_038048925.1 Garcialebias charrua
AGAACAAACCTTGATATTGTTAAAGAACAGATGGAGACGTCTTCATGATCTGTAGAACACCAGGACTGATGCTACAGAATCCTGTAGAACATCAGGACTGATGCTGCAGAAAGCTACGTTTGTGCATCAAGACATCAAAATATGCAGAAATACTACAACTGGCCAGAGCATTGAGATGAAAATGAATCAATGAAAATATGAATTTAATATTTTTTCTGACAGTTCAAATGAACATATTGTTTGAAAAAAAAAGGATAACAATGAACCAAGTGTTTCTGTAGTTATGTGTAAATAAAGTTACAGTAGTACACTATATTATCTGTTAGTGTTGAGTTATTCTTTGTGAGAATATTTGTGTATCTGTTTTAATTTCATTCGTTCATCTACAACTCACAGCTCGTACTTTAGTAAAAACAAAATTGGTGAATGTTAAAAAAAACATTTTATTAAAGTAAAACCATCCCATATTATCAAATATATGAAAACCTCTGGGGAAACATTAATATGAACAAATTATCAAAAAAAGTTGAGTTTAAAAAATATCAGCAAGTGGTGTTTGACTTCATCAGCTCTGTAAAAATGACACTTTACAGCTGTAAATCTGCAAAATCAGAATTTTACTAGAAATTCAATTTTACTGAGCAGCTGTGTCATTAAGAACTAGTTTCTCCTCATCCTGCTGCTTGTACACTTCTTCAGACTCCACCACCTCCTCGTCCACCCTCCTGGATGTCCAGGTGTTGTAGGTCTGGACGTAGAGGACATCTGTCTCCTGGGTCCATTATGGGCTGAATGCTGCATCCACTTTGTCACTTCCCTCATCAGAACCACAGAAAATCAACAGATTTACATCAAAGAATATTGTTGAGTACTATTCTTTTTGTTGATGCAATCTTACCTGCTGTGATGTGAAAGTCTGGGTTGTGTTGTGGTTCAACAGGAAGAGCCTCAGGTGATGGACTGGAGACCTGGAAACCTGAAAACACAAACTGATATTTTTATTAAAACAGCTATGGAAATTTATGTTTTTTGACGGTATTTGATATAAATTTATTTTTAAATTTAATGATTGACATATAAACATTTTATTTTTATTTTTAGTGAACATTTAGTGCATGTAAACATGCAAATTTCAACTGGAAATATGAATGATGTTTTTCAGAACGTATGTTAGAATAAACATTAAAATATTTAACAGATATTTTAAAAGGGACTAATTTTTTAAACTATAAATTAATGTTGAATAATTATTAAAAACATTAACTAATATATTACCATTTCAGTGCTGTGGAAACGATTTAGATGTTGTAGAATTCCTTCTGCCTCTCAACTATCAGCTGTTGTAACTCATCACACAGCTGCTCACTTCCTGAAGTGAAAAGTGTACAAAAACCAGCAGTAGCAGAAAAAAAATATGACCTGCTGTTTACTCGAAATAACTTTGGCTTCTCTGAAGACAAACCGCTAAAATCTAAAGTTTTAAATGGCTAAATTGGACGGATCGCGTTTGTATCTTCCTCATTGTATTCCATGTGCCAGTTCGAGCCGAGTCTACATGTGACGTCATAATCCCGCGACAGGAAAATCCGTATTTACCATGTAAAAAAAATGACGCTAATTTTAAACTATTTTTTTGAGAGGAATTTACATTAATTTAACATTGTTTTAGCAAAAACGATCAGAGGTCAATCTTAATATATATATATATATGTTGTGCCATTTTATGGAAAGTTCAAAGATGATGTCAGGGGAGCTTTAAATACGTCATGCACACAAATGGTGTACTATATTTTTTTGCCTAACCCAATGAGAATTGATAAGGAATTGAATCAATAAATGATATTGATAAAGGAATTGGTATTGATAATTTCTTAACAATTCCCATCCCTAGTCAGGGGGTCCGAATTTTGAATTATTTGGATGACCTTCTGATTATCGCCAGCAGCAGAACACAAGTCCAGCTGCATACACACATGGTGATGACGCACCTGGAGGCTCTGGGCTTCGTTTTAAATCTGCAAAAAAGTGATCTGACCCTATCACAGATTCCCGTATTTCTGGGCGTGCAGATCAACACCATCTTGTACAGAGCAAGGCTTTCAGAGGAGCGGGTTTCTTCGATACGCCTCTGCCTGACACGCTTTCAGCTGGGTCAGAGAGTGTCCTTCAAGCTTTGCCAACGCCTCTTGGCCCCAGAATTTTGTCACTAAGAGCGACACACATCCCAGGAGAGCTAAACTACGGGGCAGACACCCTCTCAAGAGGACCAGTACTGGCCTCAGAATGGAGACTGAACCCACGGACAGTGGACCAGGTCTGGTCACGATTCGGGCGGGCATCCGTCGATCTGTTCGCATGCAAAACCAGTTCTCACTGCGCTCGGTACTTCTCACTGAAGGACACAGATGCAACAATGGGGACGGATGCCCTGGCCCACGACTGGCCAGCAAGGTTGCTGTATTACGCGTTTCCACCTGTCCCTTTAATCCAGGTGATGTTGGAACGTGTACGCAGGGGAGCCCTCTCCCTAATATTAATTGCCCCCAGGTGGCCACAGAAACCGTGGTTCCCAGAGATAATCTCATTGTTGTCAGGGACTCCATGGCAGCTGCCTCCCCACAGGGACCTGCTGACTCAAGCCCACGGGCAGCTTCTCCATCCACGTCCAGAACTGTGGCAACTCACAGCTTGGCCGCTGAAAGGAACAGGCTGATGGCCTTGGGCCTCCCCGGTAATGTTATTAATACAATACAGGGAGCGAGAGCTGGGTCAACTCAGACTCTCTACGCTCGTAAATGGCGTGTCTTTGAGGCCTGGCGTCTAGAGAGGAATATTGTCTCATATTCCTACGACTTGGTCCAGCTTCTCACTTTTTTACAGGACCTGCTGGAAAAAGGCCGCTCATTTTCCACCATTAAGGTGTTTTTGTCAGCAATCTCGGTGTACCACGAAGGCTGTGGAGGGGGGGTTTAAAAAATGGTGCCCATCCTCTCACGTTACGTTTCATGAAGGGCGTACTAAGGAAAAGGCCCCCCAGCAAGACTCTGGCCCCAGACTGGGACCTTCAGTTAGTCCTGGACGCCTTGTGCGAGCCTCTATTTGAGCCTCTCAGCAGCATTAAGATAGACTTATTATCTTGTAAAACTGCTTTGCTCCTGGCTCTCTGCTCAGCTAAACGTGTAGGTGACCTCCACGCTTTATCTGTGCACCCAATGTGTACAAGGTTTGCCTGTGATGGGTCAAAGGTCACTCTGCATCCTAACCCCGCATACATGCCAAAAGTACCAACTCTAAATCCTAGGAGTCTGGACTTTGAGCTCTCTGAGTTTCCTCCCCACCCATCCTCACTGAGGAACAGAGGAGGTTGAGATCACTCTGCCCTGTCAGGGCCTTGAGTGTTTACATCCATAGAACTGTCAGTTGAAGGAAAACAAACCAACTGTTTGTCTGTTTTGCCAACCCTGCTGCAGGCAGAGCCCTTTCAAAGCAGCACCTCTTACACTGGGTGACTGAGGCCATAAAAAGGGCTTACAGCAGCAAAGGTCAACAGGTGCCCTGTGGGGTGCACGCCCATTCCACTCAAGGCCTGGCTACCCCATGGACCCTGTTTAAGAGTGTTCCAGTGACAGACATTTGTGCTACGGCTAACTGGAGTTCCACAAATACGTTTGCCAAACACTATTGTTTGGATGCCACTGCCTGTGACGTCACTCAGGCTGTACTCTCTAACACACAGTAGAGATCAGCAAAAATACCTAAAGTATGAAGGCAGAAGTTCTCACAAGCATGCATTTTTACTGAGCATTTCAAGTGCATGAATGAATTACGTTCCCATAGTCATATGTTGCACTGAGTGAACCTGACTGATAAGGGAACTGAAAGTTATGCACCATAACTCATGTTCCCTGAAGGAAGGGAACAAGGTGCAACATATGTTTGCCCTTTTCAATGCCAAAGCTCGGTGAAGTGCACTTGGAGAAAGTGAGATGGGCGCACGCGTCTTTATACCAAGAGGGTGGGGCCTCTTTGGTGACGCTGACCGCCCACCTGCCGTAAAGGCGTGATTGTATTACTTCAGGTAACTGCGCGGGGGCGCAATTCCATAGTCATATTTTGCACCTCGTTCCCTTCCTTCAGGGAACATGAGTTATGGTGCATAACTTTCAGGTTTCTTTCTGTGCTTGTGTGGGTATTCTCCGGGTTCTCCGGTTTCCTCCCACAGACCAAAAACATGCATGTTAGGCTGATTGACAACTCAACAAATGGTTGTTTGTCTTGTTTGTCTCTAGGTGTCCCTGTGATGGACTGGAGACCTGTCCAGGGTGTCCCCCAACTCTCGCACAGTGACTGATGGACATGGGCACCAGTGACCCCCATGACCCGAAAAGGAATAAACAGGTAAAGAAAATGGATGAATGGATGTGTTTTAGAACTCTCAGGATACTTCAGGTAAATTTGAATTGTTCATAGTGTTCAAGGATCCAGTATCTAAAATCTCTCAACCAAAGACAGGTTAATGAAAGGCAGAAAATTAAACATTGGCAAGACAATGCTTGAAATCATTGGTTACGTATTGTAACCACAGATTCTATGAGTGTAAGCATAGCCCTTTTAAAAGCTTTCGCTTATTGGGTTTACCCGCGCTTTGTGCAAAAACACTGAAAACTTCTAGATGTATGATGTGAAGCAAGGGTTATCCTGACACAACCTTAATTACTTATAAGACTAGTTCTAGTCCAGAAAAGTAATTATTTATTTTTCACGGATTCTCTTCTTTTTGGGTTAAACAATATATCTTGTGTTACCATATGAGATGTATTAGTGACCATGAGACGTTATTATGGTAAATGGTAAATGGAGCTTACTTATACTGTATAGCACTTTCCAGCCCCCTTTGAGGGGCCCCAAAGCACTTCACAGCACCAACCATCCACCCATTCATACACACATTCATACACCGGTAGCGGTCGACTGCCATGCAAGGCGCTTCCTGTCCTACCGGTGCCTGTCCTACCGGGAGCAACTCGGGGTTAAGTGTCTTGCCCAGGGACACAACGAGGTATGCTGTGACCGATTATATTTGACCCATCAAGGAAATGCGGTAATTTATTTAACAGATCATTAAAATAACATCATACATGTACACTGAATGTACACTGTGATTTAGTACTAATCAATTATTGTGATTTAGTACTAATTACTACTAATTACTGTGATTTAGTACTAATCAATTTCCTATAAATTGACATCAAACAGATTGAAATCACACAAAGTGATTTCTACTATCAGACGAGTATTTAAGGAACAACAGATCAAGTAATGAAATGGTAATTAACTTATACAGTATAAGGCACTTTAGCTTAGTTTTACTGGCAAGATAGGAGGAGTTAGAAAAAGGAGGAAGAGGGAAATTATGTATGGAACTGAGGTGAGTTTAACCAGGACATGGCAGCTCTCCGTACGACATCAGCTAAACTCCAGGTACGTTTGGGTAAACATCAAACAACTCGTTACCTTGCGTAGACGATCAGTCAAAGCTCCCGGTAAAGCGAATGTACCAGCCTTAGATGTAAAAGGGTCCTTTGAATCGGTTACGTTCGAGCTGGTAAGCGTGTTTACACTTTCACCGTCTCTTGGGTCTGCGTCAGAAGTAGCGGACAGTTCCGGTTCATTTCCAAAATAAAATATTCCTCAGAAGGAATTCTTATTCAAATGTTTTGGAGCTTTGAAGCACAGTCGGATTTTACAGCGGCATACTGTAAAATCCTTACTGAGGACAAGACCTTTGGCTCATGGTCAATGTCCAACAGCTTAGGAGAACGTCTCATCTCAACTTTCCAACCCAACTGATGAGTTCGAGGAAGTGAAAGCTTTTTTAAAGAGAGCTTGACTTCCTATGACTTGCTCCTTCCCGATTGGTTAGCAACCAGGAAGTAGGAGGAGATTAGTCGAGGTCAGGAAAGGAGGTGAAAGAAAGGAGGTGAAAGTGAAAGATACAACAAGCACCAGCTTTTATGATTAAACTGATTAAATTGTCTCAACACTTTTAAACAAATACAGTACTGAAAGATCATTTTGACCTGTCACTTGGAATAAACAGAGTCACTTTGATTATCAACATAATGAAATTAATAATGATAATACAGTAACACAATGTTATTCTTTGATTATTTGAATTAGAACAAAATAAAGAGTCTTTTGGTGAGATAATTTGTGTCCTGGATTCACATTACTGGAATAAACATTGTCCAATGTCCTCTCTTGAAGGTTTTACAAGAAAGAGGTGTCTCACTGACATTTCAGAGAAATAGGTGTACCACTATATAGTCCATACCCACCTGCCGTGGGTCCCACCCGGTCCTACTATAAAACCGCCTCTGGACTGGTGGTCTGCTCCCAAAAGGCATATTCTTTTCTTCAGCCAATTGAGAGCCAGTGAGGCCCAGTTTTTAAAGGGCTACACTTACACTCATAGGATCTGGGGTTACAATATGTAACCAACATTATATTTCTTGTAAGCTTTGCCCTTTAAAAAGCTTTTGCTTATTGGGTTTAAAGGGTGGAGCAGGATATGGTCCATGCCTCACTGTGTCTAACCGAGGACCATAACAGCACTCTGACATCCACCTAAACCTCATCCATCCATCCATCCATCCATCCATCTTCTTCCGCTTATCCGGGGTCGGGTGGCGGGGGTAGCAGCCTAAGTAGGGAGGCCCAGACTTCCCTCTCCCCAACCACTTGGAGCAGCTCCTCCGGGGGAATCCCAAGGCGTTCCCAGGCCAGCCGAGAAACATAGTCCCTCCAGCGTGTCCTGGGTTTTCCTCTGGGTCTCCTCCCGGTGAGCCGGAAAAGGGTAGCATGCCCTCTCCGGGTCGGGGAGGAGGTCCTGCCCCAAGTGGAGGAGTTTAAGTATCTCGGGATCTTGTTCACGAATGAGGGAAAACTGGAGCGTGAGATCGATAGGCGGATAGGTGCAGCGTCCGCAGTGAAGCGGGCGCTGTACCGGTCTGTCGTGGTGAAGAGAGAGCTGAGTCAAAAGGCAAAGCTCTCAATTTACCGATCGATCTACGTTCCCACCCTCATCTATGGTCATGAGCTTTGGGTTATGACCGAAAGAACAAGATCTCGGATACAAGCGGCTGAAATGAGTTTTCTCCGCAGGGTGGCTGGACTCTCCCTTAGAGATAGGGTGAGAAGCTCAGTCATCCGGGAGGGACTCGGAGTAGAGCCGCTGCTTCTCCACATCGAGAGGAGCCAGTTGAGGTGGCTCGGGCATCTGGTTAGGATGCCTCCTGGACGCCTCCCTGGTGAGGTGTTCCGGGCATGTCCCACCTAAACCTTATTCAAGCATAATTACGCACCATTAATCCAAACAGCTTGTGCGTACTGAATTGCAGGTGTGTTAACCACTGTGCCTGATCTTAGCTGAATGAATTTTTTTTTCATATCAGGTAAAGGAAACATTTCCAATGAAGGAGAAAGGATTTTTCCTGTTAGAAGGAATATTTGTACAAAAACAACGTCCATCAAATAAAGACAGCAACAAGGCTGTGTTGTTTGTCAATAATTGTTTTTTTGTTGTTTTTCCTTTCTTATTTTGATTTGATTTGATTTGATTTTACAGTTGTTTGACTGAAAAATAACAATCACTCTGCCACAACTCAGAACTGAATGTGTCAGTGAAGAACTAAAGACATCTCGTAAATAAAAACGGATGAAGGGGGTCGGTGATGACCACGAAGCCACAGAGCAGATGTCCTACACAGACATTCCTCTTTGCAAAGCTGTTGAGGTTGAAATCCCTCTGGTGGAATGAGCTCTGAGTCCTTCAGGAGGTTGAAGGTCAGAAGAACTGTAGGCATTTGAAATAGATTCACATAACCAGTGTAACAAACGTTGGGAAGATAAGGGCTGACCCTGTGATCGTTCCCTGAAGTGCACAAATAACTGATCAGATTTACGCACCGCAGCTGTGCGTGCCACATGGCACTTGAGCACTCATACTGGGCAGAGCAGGTGAAAATGTTCCTCCTCTGCATTTTTGTGTGGAGGAGGACAGAACCCGTCCAGCGTAATGACTCTGGACCTGAATGAACTTGTTATGCTTTTAGATATAAAAGCAGGATTTGGCCAAAGTTCAGCTGAACTTCCATCTCCTTGAATTTTGAGACAAGAAGAGGTGATGGACAGACCTGACAGGTCGCTCACTCTTTCAGCTGACGTCAGAACTAACAACAAAGCTGTTTTAAATGACAAATACTTCAAAGGTATCTGACTAAAAGGCTCAAACGGATCTTTAGTCATTGCACTGAGGACGCATGCCAGGTCCCATTGCAATGTCAGAAGGCGTGCTATTGGTCTAAGCTGATGCGCGCCTTTCAGAAAACGTTTTGTTAAAGGGTGATTGAAAACTGTTCTATCAGTGAACCCTTCATGACAGGAGGAGATCACTGTAGCATAAGTTTTAATTATGCAGAAAACTAAATCTCTGTCCAACAGCAGCTGTAGGTAGGATAAAATGCAGCCTAGGGAACAAGAAAGCGGTTCCACCTCCTTTTCCAAGCACCATTGCTGAAAATCAGCCCATTTAGAAGCATAAACAGCTGTAGTGGAAGTTGAGCGTGTTCCCTGGAAGGTGCATATTACATCTTTAGAAAAAATGAAATTTTCTAAGCGTTCTCGTTCAGTGACCAGAGCCACAAGTACTGACTTATTACAGGAAAACTCCTGATTGCTCCCCCCACCTGCAAGAGCGTATCGTCTCTCCATAGTGGCTTCCATGATTGACTCGTCAGCTATTGTAGCACCGGAAATCACGGTGCGTTCGTGCGTTCCGGAGCGATCAGAATCATTTTCCATTTCTCCTCTCTCACCCTCTCCAGCAGAGCCAGTAACAGAGGGACCGGGGGAAAGCATAAATTAGCGTTTTGGGCCACGGTTTGTGTGCAAACGCGTTCATTCCTAATGGGGGAGTGTCTTATGGATTTAAAGAGAAAAACAGAGGACACTGAGAGTTCTCTCGAGTGACCATCAGGTCCACTTTCGCTCTCTTGAACTTGCTCCAGATTTGTGAGATCAGGTCCGGGTGGAGAGTCCAATTTCTGTCCAGAGGTCCTCCTCTCGACATAATATCTGCTCCACTGTTTAGAACGCCTGGGATATGAACAGCTTTAATCGATTTCAAGCGTGTGCGTGCCCAACAGAGCAGTTTCCTAGCTGTGTTCAACAGTTGGGTTGAATGTACACCCCCTTGGCAATTTATGTATGCTACTGTGGTTCTGTTGTCCATGTAGACCATTACGTGATGGTCCTGGACCAGTGGGGCAAAGTGTCTGAGGACTTTGTATACTGTGAGGAGTTCCAGTACATTTATGTAGAGAGACGTGCCGGCCGGCCACACCCATCCTACTATTTATGACAGGCAAGTCCCTCCCCAGCCGGAGAGGGATGCGTCTGTGAAAACTGACGTGAATTACGTCACTTTGCCCAGGGGAACTCCTTCTGATAAGATCAAGGGATTCCCCCAGTGGATCAGGTCTGCCCTCACAGATGGTGGGACTGTGATCAGGTGCCGTTTGTGATGTACCGGATCGATATTCAGTCGATTGAACCATCTTTGCAGGTAACGCATATGTAATAACCCCAGCGGGACTACCAAATGTGCTACAGCCATCATTCCTAATAATTTCATTATTGTTAACACTGTCAGTCTCCTGTGGGGCTGAACAAGCCAAAGCAGTGACGTCAGAGATTCCTTTCTCTGTTCTATCAGAACAGCTGGCATGCTCGTTGAGGTTGAGTTTACACCCAGAAATGTGATTTGTTGGGACGGAGTTACAGAACTCTTTTCCCAGTTTATGGTGAAACCCAGATGAGACAGATGTTTCACCAGAACAGCTGTTTGTGTCTCTGCTTCCTGTCTGGATCGGGATAACAGCAGGAGATCGTCCAGATAAAACAAGATTATCATGCCTTTCATTCGTAGCAAATGAAGTGCAGCTTCCATGCACTTTGGAAAGGTGCATGGAGCAAGCACGTAACCGAAGGGAAGGTGGTTGAACTGATAACAGGCCCCCTGAAATGAAAAGCGGAGAAACTTCCTGTGCTTGTTTATTATCGGGATGTGGAAATAAGTATCCTTCAGGTCTATTGACACAAACCACTCCCCTTGCATCACATATTCGAGAGCACATTTTACTGTGAGCATATGAAAGGGGCATTCCATGATGAATGTGTTGAAGACTGACAGATCTAGGATCGGTCTGAGCTCCCCTGATTTCTTTGGAACCAGGAAATGCCGAGAGTAAAACCTGGCTTTCTCCTCCCCCGAGGGGACTCTGGAGATGATGTATTTTTCTAAAATGCCTTTCAACTCTGACTGGAGGGTTACACCCTGTTCTGGAGATGTTAACTTTGTCTCTAACACTTTGTTGAATTTTGGTGTTTTTTTTACAGACTGTAAAGTGTAACCTTTGTGAATTAAACGGTAAAGCCACCTGTTTAAAATGCAAAACTGCTGCCACGCTGCGTTGCACCTCGAGAGTGGAAGCGCCTGAGTGTTTTGACTTGTGAGTGAAAATAGATGAGCCTCTACCGCCGCCAAGTGGACAATGTCCGCATTGACCCATGGGAGGCTCCCCTGAAAAGGGGTGTTTATCAGCGTCACAGTTCTTACAGTGCTCCCTGACTACGCCCAGTTGGGAGGATGAACCGGAGCTAACAGGCGAACAATACAAACATCTCTTTCGTGGCGGATCACCGTCTGCACTCATTTCAGTCTGATTGACAGGATGGAGTGACGAGAAACCCCTACTTAAAGCTGCCACTTTAAAAGCAGGTTCATGAGTTTTAGCTGAGTGTGTGAAGACAGAAAAACCTCTATGTCATTTGTACGGCTTACCATGCTGTGTCTCCTGACAGCTGTCAGTGCGCGCCTCCTCCGACGTATGGGGAGGCGGGGCTGCAGGGTTCATGCAAAGTTTGCTGCGAGCAGGTGCAGCATAGCTTTCTGTTTGTTTATAGCAAAACATTTTCACCTGCTGCTTACCTTTGAAAAGTTGTTTCATGTCAATTTTCTTATTTATTTTAGGAGATGTGTTTACAAAAACCGGGAGAGATGAATTCAGCATGTCTGAATGAAAAACTCTGCTTTCTGAGACAGTTTATTTATTTTTCTCATCAAAAACACTGCTCATTTTAAACACATTCCCAGCAAACCGTCATTTTTTTAAATGTCTTTTCCTCGTGTCCTGAGTCTGGCTCAGCCATGAGGACTGCTGCCTGCCTCTGCCTCAGGAGGTCCCGGGTCTCTGGAATGCCTGGGACGAATGTTCTCTGGTTGGGGCTGGAGGAGGAGGCATGACAAACGTAACGGGAGATGTGCGTCTCTGCTGCTGGCGGTAAGATCTGCTTTGATTCCGCCTGCGGACAGATCCCCAGGTAGCCTGGGGGTCTGCTCGAGGAGGTATGACGTACTTATGTATCTGCTCCAGGGCTTCTGAGGAAGACTGCAGTTGGTCAAAAACGACTAGAAATGAGGGCCAAAAAATCCCTGAGGAGACACAGGGCCCTCGAGGAGTTCTTTTTTGACGTCCTCCGAGATTGTTGGAGACAATTTTAACCACATCTGTCTCTGCAACAACGTTGCCCAGGATGAGATGCGTGCGGAGCACGTTGCGAGCGTTACGCAAAGGTTTGCGATTGTGTCCGCTGCTAAACCTGTCTTGCCTTCCTTTGTCTCCTCTGCCGTGCTAAGGGCATGCACTGCGATGTTATTCGTGGCAGCTCCCACCTGGGACGAACATTAGTGGATCTTGTCCATTGGGGTAGTGATGAGCTGGTCATTGGTGGTTGGCAGAGTGATACGCCTGCCGACGTGCTTCGCCGCTCTCACTCTGAAGACCGCCGACAGGCTGGGTTCTAGGGGAGGGATGGTGGGGAAAAACTGGTCCGTGAGCTCCTGAACTTTTGTGATAGGCAGGTATGATGATACAGGAGCCCTCAGCTTCAGGGGTTTTATGGCTGCGCCTTGAAGCAGAGCGGACACGGCTGGGACACAAGGCCAGACTGGTTCGGTTGCCCACTGTGCTTGTCACAAATCTTCCTGCCAGCAGGGACGACGTGACCTGAGTCGCTCCTTCAAGGACCTCCAAACCACAGACTCTCGCAAACCTCCCGATGATGTCGGGGAGGACGTGCAACAGAGTGGCATGAGCGCCCTAAGTGCTCAGGACGGCCCTTGAAGGTGGCGTCTGCTCCACGACTCCTGGAGATGACAGTCGGCTGCTCATCGACCCGGCTTCGGAGCGCGGGGGCGGCGCCAGGTCCAGACCTCCGGTCAGGCAAGCTGGATCATGGGCGCTAGTTGTTTCGGCTCCCTCGTTGGAAGACAGGGTCCGCTCCGCACCTTCCAAAGGATAGATTGGAGGACGACTGCTTTCTCAGCCCCAAAGAAAAAAGGCAAAGCCGGCTCCTAACCTCCAAAAAAGAGGTCGGGTCACGACTGCTAGCTTTCTCCGTTGAGGGGGACGTGTTCGCGATCAGCTCGTCAAAAAGATCCTTGAATGAGACAACCCCCTCGGCTGACACTCTACCTCCGCGGAGGGAAAGAGCTCTAATTGGCTCTGTTTCTCCTCAGCCATCAAAAAGGAGCAAGCTGGATAGGAGAAACGCCAGTCCAAAGCTTGTCGCGCATGACAACCTAGACAGCCTTAATTCCCCTGTAGTTGCTACAACTCTGTACATCACCCTTGTTCTTAAAAATGGGAACCAGCACACTTCTTCTCCATTCTTCAGGCATTTTCTCACCCTCAAATATTCCATTAAATATTTGAGTCAAAAACCTCACTGCCACCTCTCCAAGACATTTCCAAACCTCCACTGATATGTCATCAGGTCCCACTGCCTTCCCCTTCTTCATTCTTTTCAGAGCTTTCCAGACTTCACCCTCACTAATCTTTCCCACTTCATGTGGTCCACAGTTTGTATGACTTCCACTCTTCTTTCTCTTTCATTCTCTTCATTCATTAGCTCCTCAAAGTAATCCTTCCATCTTCACATCACACTCTCCTCACTTGTTAGAACATTCCCATTCCCATCTTTAATAAGCCTAACCTGCTGCACATCCTTTCCAGCAT
>JBBPBX010033552.1:0-33189 GCA_038048925.1 Garcialebias charrua
TGCTAAGAATATTTTTATTTTTCCAATTTACGAGTATGGTTTTCTTTGCGATGCATAAGGCAGTGAAAAGCATATAGGATGTATTTTTTTCTAGTATAACATCTTCAAAGATACCCAATAAGCAAACAGATGGAGAGAGTGGGATATTAAATTTCAAACATTTAGACAAGTCTTCACATACCTGTACCCAGAACCTCTGAACAGGTGGACAAAACCAGAGCGCGTGAATATAATCATCAGGTGTATTACTTATGCACTGTGAGCACTTGTTAGATGGTGTAAAGCCCATCTTAAACATTCGCTGACCTGTATAATGTACTCTATAGAGAACCTTATATTGTATTAATTGTAAATTGGAGATTCTAGTCAATTTAAAAGTATTTGAACATACTTGAGACCAAATTTTTTGTTCAAAGTTAATTGATAAATCTGACTCCCATTTTTCAACAGGTAGTGCTATCGAGTCATTGATTCTAGACAATTTTTTGTATATTTTAGATAATAATTTGGGTGGTTGAAAATTAATAAACTCTAACACACATGTTGGTGTTTCCAACAATGTTTTATTTAGCTTAAATTTCTTTTTTACAATTGACTTAATTTGTTGGTATTGTAGGAAATATTTATTATCAATGTCATATTGTATTATTAATTTATTAAATGGAATAAAGTCTATACCCTCAAATATGTGTTCCAGACATTCAATACCTTTCATTCTCCAACCTGGGAAATTTAACATATTATTTTCTTGTTGAATGTCAGGATTGTTCCAGAGAGGTGTATGTCTACATGGGAGTAGTGAAGACTTTGTCATTTTCAGATACTCCCACCATGCTGTCAGAGATGAGCTAATATTGATGCTCTTAAAGCAGACATGTCTTTTTAAATCTGTACTGATAAATGGTAGATCTGAAATCCTAATATTATTACATAAAGTTTGTTCTATATCTATCCAAGTTTCATCTAGTGCATTCGGTTTCAACCACTTTGATATATATTGTAACCTGTTGGCTAAATAGTAGTAATAAAAGTTTGGAAGTTCTAATCCTCCGGTATCTTTAGTTTTCTGTAATGTTTTTAAACTAATACGTGGAGTTTTATTTTTCCAAAGGAATTTAGATATAGAAGAGTCCAGGGACTTAAACAATTCAGTTGAAGGTTTATTTGGAATCATTGAGAATAAATAATTTATTCTCGGCAGCACCATCATTTTTACTGAGGCAACTCTTCCCATAAGTGATATGGGTAGAGATCTCCATCTAGTAAGATCGTCTTCAATTTTCTTTAATAGTGGGATATGATTTAATTTTATTAAATCCTCCAATTTAGGAGAGATATTAACACCTAAATATTTAATGTTACCTGATTGTAGTCTTTCATTAAGAGAATTATTAAACACACAATTTATTGGAAGAACTGTAGATTTTGTCCAGTTTATAGAATAATCAGAAACTTTTGAAAATGAGTTTATTAACTTGATAACATTGGATATTGAGTTTCCTGAGTTCTCAAGAAAAAGCAAAACATCGTCAGCATAGAGACTAATTTTATGTTCTATGTTTCTACCCTTTATGCCTTTAATATCAGCACTTTGCCTTATTGCTGCTGCTAAAGGTTCAATAAAAATAGCAAATAATGCTGGTGAAAGTGGGCAACCTTGCCTGGTCCCCCTCTGTAAACAGAAGCTTGAAGATAATTGATTATTTGTCCTGACGCACGCTGTTGGTGAACTATATAATATTTTTAACCAGTTAATGAAGTAATTCCCAAAACCAAATTTATTTAAGGTAGCAAATAAGAAATTCCAATTCACTCTATCGAAAGCTTTTTCAGCATCTAAAGAAAAAATAGCTGTTTCAATATTTTTAAAATACGAATACTCTATTACATTATATAATCTGCGAGTGTTTGTGTTCGAGTGTCTTCCTTTTATGAATCCGGTTTGGTCTGGATGTATAATAACAGGAGTTATCTTCTCTAGTCTTTTTGATAAGACTTTACAAATTATTTTAACATCAACATTAATAAGAGAGATTGGACGATAACTGGTAGGTAATACTGGGTCTTTGCCTGATTTTAATAAGAGACTAATATTGGCTGAATTCATATGTGTTGGTAGCCTGCCATTTCCTTCTGACTCAAGTAGCACTCTATAGAATATCGGTTCCAGTATATCCCAGAATTCTTTATAGAATTCCACTGGATAGCCATCAGGTCCTGGAGATTTCTTATTAGGCATGCTTTTAATTGCTTCATGGAGCTCATCTGATGTTAATGGTGAGTCTAGTTTTGATGATTGACTAATATCTAGTTTTGGTAGTGTTACTTTCTCCAAGAATTCATTAATATCCTCATTAGATGGATTTATTTGTGGAGTGTATAGAGTTTTATAGAAATCTTTAAAAACATTGTTTATTTTTCCCTCATCATGAATTATATTTCCATCTTTATCTTTAATACCATATATAGATGTTTTTTCTTTGTTTAATTTGAGTTGATTAGCTAAGAAGCTCCCTGATTTATTACCGTATTCAAAATTATCTAATCTGAGTCTTTGTATCAAGAATTTATTTTTCTTATCAATATATTCATTTAGTTCTAATTTTAATTTGCGTAGCTTTTGCTGTGTTTCCTCTCCTTGTAGACCTTGTAATAGTTTAATGGATTTCTCTAATTCCTCAATACGTTTATTTTCTTTTTTCTTTTTATTTGTTGAATAGGATATTATTTTACCTCTCATGACTGCTTTCCCAGCCTCCCAAAGCGTACTTGCTGATGTTCCTGGCAATTCATTAATCTCTAAATACGATGCCCATTCTTTTTTAAAGTATTGCAAAAATTCTTCTTCTTGAAGTAGTGATGTATTTAATCTCCAATTTATATTTTTTGTTGTTTCTTTTTTATTATCTAAATTTAGAGTAACTGGCGCATGATCGCTGACAGCAATAGGGTGTATTTTAGTGTCTGAAATGTTGTTCAGCAATGAATTGCTTACTATGAAATAATCAATACGAGAATATGAGTTATGCACATGTGAAAAGAAAGAATATTCTTTGCTATTAGGGTGAAAAGCACGCCATGCATCGCAGAGCCCATAATCATTCATATACTGTTTAAATATATTTATAGATTGCCAACTGCGTTGAGTTCCCACTGTATTCAGTCTGTCTATTTTGTCATTTAAACCAAAGTTGAGATCACCTCCCAATACCAGTGAGGAATCCATGTGCTTTGATAGAGTGGAAAAAAAGTCATGAAAAAAAGAAGCGTCGTCTACATTCGGCCCATATATGCTAACTATACAATAATTTTGTCTAAATATTGATAACTTTAATATTATATATCTACCGTGTGGGTCTATAACCTGATCTAATACTGTGAAGTTAACATTTTTATGTATTAAAATTGCTACCCCTCTTTGTCTTGAATTATAACAGGCTGAGAATACATTAGGAAACTCTGAAGATTTTAGCTCATCTACAGTTGAGGCCAATTTATGAATTTCTTGTAGTAATACAACATCCGCCTTTAATCTTTTAATCTGGTTAAAAATCCTATATTTTTTACGTTGGCTACCGGCTCCATTAATGTTCCATGTGACAAACCCTAAAGAACCCATACTTGTGCTAATGATAATATATCTATACCACACCCACTATCACAAATATAAAAGATAACAATAGATCCAGACAAAAACATATTCCTTAAGGATAAATTATTTATGATTTATATTTTAAATAAGTACTGTTTTTGAAAATGAATCAGGGAATTTTTCATTTATAAGGTATTTGTATGGATATATAAGTATGTACGTGAATCCTTGTGCTTGTGTGCTGACAATTGTTAAGTTAGAAAAATAGAAACAACAAAACGAAGAGAAATAGTAAACATCCAAACATAATAAGAAAACACAACAAAAAAACCCTCCTACCACATAAAGTGTCATTCCACCTCGTGTACCACCACGATCTGTGTAACCCACCAACCGAGCTGTGCTGAAAAAATTACATATATCTGGTAAGTAATATTAATAAATACCATATTTAATAATATTGATCAATATTAGCAACCAAAGACAAAAAATAAATAATAATAAATAATAATAATAAATAATAATAAATCTTACCTTGCTGATTTTGACTAGTAAAGCCAAGGAGTAATTTCTGGATCCCTGAACATCTGACCGTTGATGTAAAGTTTATCCACTGAAATTGTAGCTCTATTACCTTCGTTTATATTTTTTTTCCTTATCGGGAACAGAGCACGCCTCCTAGTCAAGATCTCAGCTGGAAATTGGTCGTTCATACTGAAGTGTGTGTCACGTAATTCTCTACCTCGGCTTTTAACTTGTTCTTTTTGTTTAAAATAAGTGAATTTAGCGATAATAGGCCGCGGCCTAGTGTTCCCAGGTCGCCGAGCCCCGAGGCGGTGAACTCGCTCAAAAGTGATGGTTTTAACCACGTCACACGACAGCTTCAGCTGGGTCTGCATGAAGCTACGAACCGAGGCCTCAGGATCCTCCTCGGCTCGTTCCTCAATTCCAGAGAAGACTAGGTTTTCACGCATGCTTCTTGATTGGATGTCTAAAATGGATTCTTTCAATTTTTTATTCTCACCGGATATCTGCGACATCTGATTGGTGAGTTGATTAACTGTTCCCTTTAGCTCTGAGTTCTCCTTAGCAAGAGATGCTAACTGTTGCTGGCTAAACTCTAACGAGTCCCTCAAGCTCGAAAACTCGCGGTGCAACACCTCCACTAAAGCCAAGCGGGCGTCAAAGGTAGACAGCTTCTGATGTATTGCCTCCAGAATAGCCGTGAAACCGTCAGAACTTGGTTCTGAAGCGCTACCCGAACTATCTGAGCTACCAGGCCGAAGGCGCTTCGCAGTAGGGACGTTAGCATTTTTGGTAGCTAAGTCACTAGCACCGTCAGATGTAGCAGCGTTGCTCATAACTAAGCGCTCAAAACACTCGTCAACAAACGATTCGAGTCCCCTCAGAGTCTCACCCTCCAGTTTGTATGAAGTATCAGGGGGAAAAAAAAATCAGTTGTTAAATTTTTAATAAACTCTTAAATGAAACTTACATAAAGTTACATAAAGATATAAAGTATGAATTTAAATAAATAAGGACTTACCGAAGATTTATCATAGTACTCACGCACCGGTTTAGAGTTTCTTTCAGCAGCAGCTCATTGCACGTCAAATAATTGTTTTTAAGTGTTAATCTTCTTAGAAGCCTTGCTGTGCGCTCCTGTGGAAGAGACATTTGCAGCAGAGCTAAACACGGTCCACATTTTGACGTATGGTGCGACCTATATTCAGGTGCGACCTATATTCAGGTGCGACCTATATATGGATTTTTTCCAATTCTTTGGCAAGAATTGGACAATGCGACCTATATTCGGGTGCGACCTAGTCCAGAAAATACGGTAGTTCAGACCTTTTTCAGCATGAACCCTTTTGGCTTTCGATGAGCCGAGCAGCCAGAGGCCAGCGTCTACCCCGCTACCCACAATCCTCCTCTCCTGTCTACCAGTAAAGCCTGGAATACGCCATGCCCAAGTTCCCCGGGCGCACCGTCTTTAAAAGTCAAACAGACAACGGCGATGAGGGAAAACCTGTTTCAAAGGCGCCGAAGTGAAGCAAATCTCCTGTAGCTCGCATCCTGACGGAGCGAGACGCTCGTGGGCCAGCCTCGTATTAGTTTGAATTCTGGGAGTGTGGGATTGACGAGACAAAGCTACGCTGTCTGCTGTGTGAGAACACAGGGCGGCGAAGGAGAAATCAGCCCTTTTTTTTTTCTTCATATAGACACAGAGTGATCCCAGGGTTAGTTTTGAATTTCGCTGCCTGCTCTGACTGACTGTGGTTCTGCCTATTTGGTGTGCAGCACAGCATGAAAATCCCCCGAATAACCCCTGGTTCACTCATTCCCACAGCAGCCCGAGCACAGAGAAGACTCGCCATGTTCTGGGCGAAGCAAACTGCGTATTGGAACACGCCGCTCATCTTCTTCTACTGACCTTGACCGAGGAACATTTTTCGCTTCCGTTTGTTTTTACTGTAACCTCTTGATTATTGACTTATTGGAAACTGTGTGGACTTTTCTCAGCCGGCTCCAAACTGTGCAGTGGAACTCCTTTTTAGTTCATTGTGAGAAGGAACAGAAGGTCTGCTGGGTTCATGCTGCCTCTGCTCCTCCTCGCCCCGGGCCTGAGCGCGGTGCAGTTCTGTTTTAACTTCCTGACCTTGTGCAGGTCCAGGTTGAGCGTCGATGGGTTCATCTGAACCAGAAGCCTGGCAGGTCTGCTTGGCCCGCGCTGCCTGGAGGTGCCTGCTGCCCTGCTGGGGACGTGGGTGAGGAGTGTGAGGAACATTGAGATGGGGGAGGAGGAAGAGAGGACATTCCTTGGCCTCAGGTGAAGCTGGGCACAGTGCCGCGGTGCCGGGGCACACACTGTGAGCAGGAATATATAAACACACTGAGCTGCAAGCTGCACCCGCTGGCATGCGCACAAGTCAGGAAATACATGCACGGGCATGCAAGTGTGAAGACGTACACATTTAAATCACGACGAGAGACGAATACAAACACTTGGTTTGGCTAAAGTATGCACAAGACAATGTGTATTTAACTATCCCGTCTGGTGTTATAATGCTTCTTACTGACATGATTTGTTTACTATTCATAAAATTGCTCAAAATATTATATATTTTAACATTTAAATATGTTCGTTTTTGCAAACAAAATGATAAATCACTTTAATTTTGCTTTAAAAGTGATTTTGAACTTCAAGCTGTGTTTAATCATGGGAAAACTGATTATCGTATTTTCCGGCCTATAAGTCGCACCTTTTTGCCTACATTTCCAAGCCCTGCGACTTATAGGCCGGTGCGACTTGTACGTAGATTTTTCGTTTTTTTTTTTTTCACTTTAGTCAAAAAATGGTCACTTAATTTAATGGTTTTTAACCGTCAAAGTGCATTTATCAAGAAAAGTTAAACTGAGACACACTTTTACTGTAATGTCAGCTAACAAAAATATATTTTTTATGTGTTTATCTTGCTGCACTGCAGGTCTGTTGTTGTTGCGCGTGCTCGTTTTGTGCCGTGAGGTGCGACTTATAGGCCGGTGTGACTTCTACGTGGATTTTTCCACTTTATTGGACATAATTGGACTGGTGCGACTTATAGGGGCGGTGCGACTTATAGGGCGGTGCGATTTATAGGGTGGAAAATACGGTACACGCGAACGCACCATCTGTGACGTAACACCGGGCAGAGCTCTGGGCTTGTCACAGTGCGCGCGTGTGAGCAGCTCCACATGAAGATAAGTCTGATACAGCATCAGACCTAAATTAGATCCTGTTGTTTCTTGTTTCATCACCCAAACTATTTTCTGCTTCCCAAAATGAAGACAAATAGCTCAAATCTTCACATAGATTGATAAATTCGTCATGTTTTAAATTGTCCGCTATTAAAGAGACCAGAGCCCTCTGCCCCACACTACGTCACTGATGGTGCATTCGCATGTAATCGGTTTGCCCATGATTAAACACGGCTTGAAGTTCAAATCACTTTTAAAGCTAAATTAAAGTGATTTATCATTTTGTTTGCAAAAACGAACACATTTAAATGTTAAAATAAAATTATATATATATATATATATTGAGCAATTTTATGAATAGTAAAAAAATCATGTCAGTGGACCTTTAAGTCCTCTACAACTTCTCTACTGACTCCACTAAGTTTGAACGCTGCTGACTCTAGTATTGGTCAAATCTCTTTTTCCACTAAAAAGACAAAAAACAACCGTGATATACGTGCCTTATTCCAGAAAGACATAGTCTCTGTTCCAAATGTTGTCTCTTATTGGAATAACCTTGCACCAGACCTGAACTGGAAAAAAAATCTGGTGCCTTCCATCTAAATATTTGACTACTAATAAAATCAAAGAAGTATCCTTTAAGATTATCCATCATTTTTATCCCTGCAAGTCTTTCCTTCAACGATACAAAAAGGACATTGACAGGAACTGCTCATTCTGCCAACTCTGTGAAGAAGATCTCTGTCATTTATTCTGGTCATGTCCTTTCTTATGTACGCTCTGGCAAGATATTTGCAATTTTATTTCCCAAAATATTCTTGATGACTTTTCCCTTACTTACAGTATTTAAATGTGTTGTTTGGATTATGTTCTTATCCCATGAATAAAACAAACCATTATTATATTATCAACCTAATTTTATTAGTTGCAAAATACCATGAACATAAATCCAAATTTTCATATCAGAAACCTTGTTTCTTGGTCTTTAGAGAGGAATTCAAACAAAATATTAGAACACTTCAGTACTCAAACAATAGTAAAGCCATTAAAACAACTGATTTGTGTACCCACTTCAACATTTTTGTGACTTAATTTTTTCTCTTTACATATCTATATATGTATACTGTATCTATATATGTATACTGTGCATGTATGTACTGTATATGAATATACAGTATACACTTCGCTTTATTTGTGTTTGCTTTATAACCCCCCTGGTATTATTCTCTTGTTCATTTTGTTCTATAATATTGATATTGTTTCTACTGTTTTGTTAACAATTTTATTATCAGTAAAAAAAATATTAAAAAAAGACAATATGTATTTAATGTGTTCATGTGAGCAACACAACAGAAACAATCCATTAGGGAACTTGACTGTCCACCCGCTGCAACATCCGGTACCAACGGCGAAGACCCACGCTCTAAAGAAGGAGCGGAGCCAGGGATCAAGGCTGCACGCCTGCCAACACAAAACACCAGCACCTTCCTGCCCCTCACATAAACCCAACTCGGCTCCAGCAGCATGAAGAAAACAACGTGGGCAGAATGTGGCCGTTGTCCTGAAGTGGAATGGAGACACAAACATGACAAAAAATATTTTTCAGCTCCAAACGCAAGACAACAAAAAAACTGCAGGTGCAGAGCTGCTCATCAATATATGACCTCCTAAAAGAGAAGTGTTCGATACTTTTCAAGATTCTCAACTTTCTCAGAGTGGAAATATCTTCCCAGGACATGAAAAGCTCTCACTCAATATTAAAGTGACTGGCGCTGAAGCTCCACAAGTCAGCTCCCTTATATGAATCAAAGGACTACTTGTGGGTACTACAGTGGCAAGGGCAGACCCTCAGAGAATTTTAAACCAACCCGGGGTCTCTTCTGAGCCTTTTCGTCTTCTCTGGCTCATGGAATATACAGAACATATACTGTATGCACTGCTCAACTGGTTTAATAAGCACACACGACCTTCAAAAAAACAAGCAAAGTAGATAAATGGCTCGTAAAGAAAGTTAAAGAGGCAGCGTCTGAAGTGATGTACATTTTTCATCGAGAGTTGGTGAACATAACGGGGCAGGGAGAGGAGTGGGTTTCAGTGAGAATCATGAGATCCACAAGATGCTCAAGTGAGTGGGAGGTAGTGACATCTAGTGGTAAAATGTTAAATTGCAACAAACTTAATACATTTAATATGTTTAAAGGTCCACTGACAGGATTTTCGAACTTTTCATAAAATGGCTCAACATATATATATTTCTTTTATCATTCAACTATGTTCGTTGTTGCAAACAAAATGATAATTTAATGAAAATTTGTTTAAAAAGTGTGTTTAAAATTTGCGCTGTGTTTCTTCACGGGACATCCGGGTACTTCCCCTTGCTAATTGTGTGACGTCATCGCAGGACTTTCACTCTGCGGCTGCGTATAGAACGCAGATTCATTTTCTGCACGTTCACCTTTTTCTTTTTTTTGCATAACTTGAAAAATGCTGTTACGTTGGGTCACATTTGGGTGTTCTAATATCATCAGTGAACAAGTGATTCTTTTCACTTTCCCGAAAGATGAAATACTTCGTCTAGACTGGACAAAACAAACAAAGCTGTCCCCCTCGGAGCCCCCCTCGCTCCACCCGAGGCCTCTCGCTCCACCCAAAGGTAAGGCAGAACCTGCTGTTTCTTGTTCAACCCCCTGAACTAACTTGTGCTTCCCAAACTGAAGACAAATCGCTCAAATCTAAATTTAGATTGCTAAATTTGTCTGTTTCTATATTGTGCACTATTGTTATGTAAAAGGAGCGTTCTAGGAGACATTCCTGCGATGACGTCACAAAATTAGCAAGCTGAAGTACCCGGATGTCCCATGAAGAAACAGCGCAAATTTTAAAGTCACTTTTTCAACAAATTTTCATAAAATTCTAATTTTGTTTGCAACAACGAACATAGCTGAATGATACAAGATACATATGTTGAGCCATTTTATGAAAAGTCAAAAATCATGTCAGTGGACCTTTAAACAAGGTTGCAATAAAAGTCAAGACTCTTCTCTTCAGCAATATTTGAATTGTCCTTTATGAGCTTCTGGACAACACGGCAGCAAGGTGTGGAGGAGGAATCTGAAACATATATAGCTTTAATCATAAAACATATTTTTTCAGTAAATAAATTAAGCTATTGCAGCCTTGAGTAAATAGCATGAATAAAAGCAGACAACATTGATTCAATGTTTTGTTCAGTTTGAGCATTCAACTCTAATCTTACCCTAATTAAATACAACTAGAGTATACACAAACTAATATTATTATTATTAATATTAAACATGTCTGCTAAAATATACAATTTTTATCTTAAGTCATGCTAGTGCAGGAGCTCCCATACACTAACAGGATTAAACTACTGGCCCTGCTGTCACACGTGTCATTTATGACACCTGAAGTGCAAAAACAGAGTCCACTCTCTTTGATGAACATGACACCAGCGTTATAAATCCATGCTGTAATCAAATGTTCGCGGTGAAATTATTTATGTTGTTTAATGAACCTTTTAAAGCCAAACTTTGGAAACCACAGAAAAGGGACATTTGCTTGAACAACAAAACAAACTGTAGATTCCTCTCTGCAATATTTTTCAAGATGGCGCCTCTTGTTACGGCACGCTATCTAACTCCTCTCCAGTTTATTCATCTTTTTATCCTGTTAAGCACCTTGGTCAATGCAAGGCATTGTAGGAAGATGCTATACAAATAAAGTTTATTATTATTATCTCCGTATCCAAAGTCCAGCTTTTTACAGAGGAGGCAGGTAAATATGGGAAGACTTGAAGTAAAGTTGATTTATAGCACTTTTCACACATTTAAAATGCAAATACATATAAACAATATAAATTCTGATTAAGCACAACATTAAACTGTTTTATGAAAATATCTTAATGTCTACAGTTGCATTTTAAAGAAAACAAAACTTGCTACAATGTATAAAAGCAGGAAGTTGTTCCACAGTCGAGGTGCAACAGAAGAGCGATCCTCCGGAGGTTTTGTCATCAGGTCGAATAGTTTAAAGATTCTGGTTAGACGAGCTGAGAGCTTAAAGTAAAAGACACGCTAAAGAGTTTTGGACCATCTGGAGACAACCAATGATGTTCATTTTTATTTTTTGGCAGCGGGGGATTAAACATGGTAAAAAGTGCATGGGGGGATCAGAGCACATATTAGCATCTCTAGTTCATGTTTAGACACAAACCCAATTAATTTAGTAAGGGTTCTTCAATTATCAAAATAGTTCCAGACCAGCTGTTTGGAATGATCCAAAACACCAGAGTTCCTCCAGTTTGACTTAACAGCAGAATTTAAATGACCAGTTTGTTTCCTAGTTAGAGGAACCATGGTTTCTGGAAAGTGATTAGTCTTCAATAGTTAGACTCTTTTGCTGCGTTCCAGTCACCTCGTATTGTGGGAATTTCCCAGTTCCCAGTGGTAGATTGAAACCGGAACGCCCCCTCTAGTGGTAAACTCCCACTCGTAAAGTGGGAGAATTTTTTCTGCCCCCAGTTTCCATTTCAAGACGGCAGATACTCGCGTTTTCAGTAAGTAAACGCCTTAACTTTTACTAAAATAGCAGTTGTAAAATGTTGTTGCATGTGAGTGAAGATGTTTTTTTTGTTGTTGTTGTTGTTTTCTTAGCTGTAAAGCTGTAGTGGGCATGACCGTGCCCGCTCTGATACACCTGTGTATTTTTGAACTGTTCCAGAGATGACCTTTACGGTGGCACAACTGGTAGGGCTGCTGCCTCTCAGCGAGAAGGTTGCCGGTTCAAATCCTGGTCCGGGGCCTTTCTGGGTGGAGTTTGCA
Organism: Garcialebias charrua; assembly: GCA_038048925.1. Taxonomy (NCBI): domain Eukaryota; kingdom Metazoa; phylum Chordata; class Actinopteri; order Cyprinodontiformes; family Rivulidae; genus Garcialebias; species Garcialebias charrua. Next base: position 12,172 of record JBBPBX010033552.1, read on the forward strand.
TGTTCTCCCCGTGCATGCGTGGGTTTCCTCCGGGTACTCCGGTTTCCTCCCACAGACCAAAAAAAACATGCTTGTTAGGCTGATTGGTGACTCTAAATTGACCCTAGGTGTGAGTGAGAGAGTGGATGGTTGTTTGGTGTGAGTGAGACAGGTCCCTCTTGTAAATGAGTCCCCGTGACTCAACGAGGCTAGCCTGTATAAATAAAGGTTGAATGAAATTTACTACAAATTATTCCATTAGTTGTAATCTGAGAACATAGTCACCAAAAGAGACTATTGGCTTCTTTAATTTTATTCTAATGTAATCAAAAGAATAACATTTTGTCATTTTCATGGTCACATATGCTATAAGCTGTGTTATTCTGTAAAGTGAAACTGTGTCACTTCTGAAACATCACTGTGTCCACTGCTGTGTGAAAGTTGAAGGCTCAGGTCAAAGAGACCCAGCCGTTTTGTCTAGAAATGAAGAAGACAGTTAATACGTTGTTTCATGAGAACGGCTCCAGGACTATCTGTTTTTCCTAAACAATTTCCCTCTGCTCTGAATTTCACCTTGAATCGTGATAACAAGTGAACTGCTCGACTGGTTCTTTTGGACCAATGGGAAAGTGACAACTCCTCTCATCTCAGATCTTCTACTAAGGGTCTAAGTTTTTCCTAAAACTGTGAGTTCCTGGGAGGAAGAGGTGATGTGAACTTTCTCTTCAAGCTGTAGGACGTTTGGTCAAGAGCTAAGGACATTCGTTCTTCAATGCAGGCTGATAACATGCTTGTTATCAGTCCACTTCGAGCCGAGCGTGCAAGCTCAGAACTTTGAATTAAATTCCTTTCTGGAATAAGTTATCTTGAGCCAAAAAACCACGACTGCCACGGCTTCTGCCGACTACGGCAAATATCACTGACACTGACAAGGTAAACACGTGTGGAGTCCAGCTTGGACTTGCGGGACCGACGACTCGTCAGTCCAAGGCTGATCACAGCTCTTTACCAGAACCGAGGCGGACGTCTTAAGGTAAAGGAGCGGCTGTTTGCTTACTGGAGGTGTGATGATATCTTAGCTGGACGCGTATGGAAGAGTGTCATCTGGTTTTATAAATGCAAGATAAACTTCCCTCTTAAATCTCTCCAACCTCTTTTATTCCTCCTATTTCTTTTCCTCTCAATTTAAGCTGGAAACTATATTTAAGCTAAAGAGCCACAGACTAAGTATAATGACATCCTGTATTTATGTCTGTTGTTACAATTTAAATGTGCTGACGTGTTAAACTGAAAAAGATGAAATCTGTCAATCAAGTGTACTGATGTTGATTCTAGTTGATTTATTTTAAATAAATGGTAGTGTCACCTGGCATACCAAACTAAAATCAATGTTCTCTGTCACTTAATGGCTTTATTTATTTATCCATCATAAAGATGGAGCCATCCACCCCCGGAGCCTCTCCGGGGGTGGATGAGATTCGTCCTGAGTTCCTTAGGGCTCAGGATGTTGTGGGGTTGTGTTGGCTTACGCGACTCTGCAATATCGCGTGGACATCGGGGGCAGTTCCCTTGGATTGGCAGACTGGGGTGGTGGTTCCCCTATTCAAAAAGGGGGACCGTAGGGTGTGTTCCAACTATAGAGGGATCACACTCTTAAGCCTCCCTGGTAAGGTCTATTCAGGGGTTCTGGAGAGGAGGGTCCGTCGGATAGTCGAACCTCGGATTCAGGAGGAGCAGTGTGGTTTTCGTCCTGGTCGTGGAACACTAGACCAGCTCTACACCCTCAGCAGGGTCCTGGAGGGTGCGTGGGAGTTTGCCCAACCAGTTTACATGTGCTTTGTAGACTTGGAAAAGGCATTCGACCGCGTCCCTCGGGGGGTTCTGTGGGGGGTACTCCGGGAGTATGGGGTACCAGGCCCATTGATATGGGCTGTTAGGTCCCTGTACGACCGGTGTCAGAGCTTGGTCCGCATTGCCGGCAGTAAGTCAGGCTCGTTTCCGGTGAGAGTTGGACTCCGCCAAGGTTGCCCTTTGTCACCGATTCTGTTTATAACTTTTATGGACAGAATTTCTAGGCGCAGCCAAGGTGTTGAGAGGATCCGTTTTGGTGGCCTTAGAATCGCTTCTCTGTTTTTTGCAGATGATGTGGTCCTATTGGCTTCATCAGCTCGTGATCTACAGCTTTCGCTGGAGCGGTTTGCAGCTGAATGTGATGCGGCCGGGATGAGGATCAGTTCCTCCAAATCCGAGGCCATGGTCTTGAGCCGGAAAAGGGTAGCGTGCCCTCTCCGGGTCGGGGAGGAGGTCCTTACCCAAGTGGAGGAGTTTAAGTATCTCGGGATCTTGTTCACGAATGAGGGAAAACTGGAGCGTGAGATCGATAGGCGGATAGGTGCAGCGTCCGCAGTGAAGCGGGCGCTGTACCGGTCTGTCGTGGTGAAGAGAGAGCTGAGTCAAAAGGCAAAGCTCTCAATTTACCGATCGATCTACGTTCCCACCCTCATCTATGGTCATGAGCTTTGGGTTATGACCGAAAGAACAAGATCTCGGATACAAGCGGCTGAAATGAGTTTTCTCCGCAGGGTGGCTGGACTCTCCCTTAGAGATAGGGTGAGAAGCTCAGTCATCCGGGAGGGACTCGGAGTAGAGCCGCTGCTTCTCCACATCGAGAGGAGCCAGTTGAGGTGGCTCGGGCATCTGGTTAGGATGCCTCCTGGACGCCTCCCTGGTGAGGTGTTCCGGGCATGTCCCACCGGGAGGAGACCCAGAGGAAGACCCAGGATACGCTGGAGGGACTATGTTTCTCGGCTGGCCTGGGAACGCCTTGGGATTCCCCCAGAGGAGCTGCTCCAAGTGGCTGGGGAGAGGGAAGTCTGGGCCTCCCTACTTAGGCTGCTACCCCCGCGACCCGACCCCGGATAAGCGGAAGAAAATGGATGGATGGATGGATGGATGGCATCATAAAGATCACAGAAATATTGGGTAAACTGAAAAAGAAAAGAATCCGTGAAATTACTATTCAATCTGAATATGTAATTAATTAAGGATAAAGAGGTCAGCTTAATACTGACCCCCCCTAAAATCCTTTACATCTGGGTGGCACCGTATGTGTTTAAAGACACAATATGGTGGTTACCCTCATGTCTACTTCAAAGCCAATTTTTCTTTTTTTCCCCAACGATTTACATTACAGAATTAGAGAAAAATATGTATTAAATCAGTTGCCTTCGGCGGTCATCATCCTCCGACGGCATGTTCTCTGTCAGGAGTGCATATCTGGTTAGTGATTTATTATATTCGGAAACAGCAACAAAGACAAAGCGTGCGTCCATCTTGATTTTCCACTGGGAGAACCGGAACGTGTTTTCAAGTGGTAGCTTGGGAAATGACGTCGCTACCACTTCCCAGTTTCCAGAATACAAGGTAACTGGAACACAGCATTTTTACATGTGGAAAGCTAGTTTCTGGAAGTCCCCAGCAGAATGGTTTAATCCACTTTGAAAAGGTGATATATACAGGAGTGAGTTTGTGGCAGGCCTCAGACTGATCAAGTATTTCGGATGAAAGACGAAACGTTTCAACCGAGAATAATCTGTCCAGATGACCTGATTTAACTGTTTTGTGAATTATTTACCTGGACGATTGAGCTTCCGTCAGGACATCTTTGAGTTTAGTTGAAGGTAGTTTTGTTTGAACCAGTTAGTAACTTGTCAAGCACCAAAGTACTTCTGACAGTTCAAATAACTCAGTCCTTGATGGAAAGAAGGAGTATAGCAGAAGAAGGAATAAGTATAAAAGGAACATGAGTGGACCTAATACAGAGCCCTGTGTTACCCCTCAAGTAAGTAAAATTTCATTGGTTTGGATCAGTTTGAAGCCGTGAGCACGACTCAAGTCAGTTCTAATCTTCTCGGTTCTTCTCGGATGTAGGTGAACTACCACTGCGACTTGTTTCCTCGCTCCGTGAACTGGATCGTCACTGCAATGCAAAACGGGCGGGCTAAAGGTCTGGAGCTCGTCGGTGGCCCACGGCGCGACTTGTGGGCTTCCATTACAAACACCCACTCTGCCTTCTGCAATGATCAGAGAGGAAGTGGAGGTTCGGAGGTAGTTTACCATTTTACCAGGTGAGTCATCCAGTGACGTAGCTCCGTAAGCCAATCAACGGCTGCCGCCTGCTCACGTCACAATTGTCACCTCAGAGCAGTTCACTTACAACCACAAACAAGATGGTCCATAAACTGGGCTAAGTGGGGGTGGGTACAGACCAGAGGTGGGATGGGACTAAGTACAAATACTTTGTTACTGTACTCAACTACATTTTACATGAAGTATCTGTACTTTCTACTTCACTACATTTCTATAATGTGTTGAGTTACAAGTTACATTCGTGTTGCAATTTTTTTGATTTGTCGTTAGTTTGAAAGTAACTGATGTTGAGAGGGGAGTTGGTCCATTGAATCACTGCAAAGTGGACAGGTAACATTAGACCTGCCTTCAAGAAGAGCTGGACCAATGACGTATATTCTATTATATATGTCATTGAGCTGGGAGCACCCACAGCACCACTAACTCACCCATAATGGATTCCACCACAGAGATTCAGCCAGAAGATACACAACACCCATGACCTTATTGAAAGACTAGTGTTCAGTGCAGGACAGATTTTCTCTCCAACAAGAGCCAGACTGGACTTTGAAACTTTGAAAACCAACTTCTTCTGAACTTGAACAAGAAATGATTGCTGCAATATTAAAATGTGTCACTTCATGGGATGTTAGGAGACAAGAGATGTCTCTAAATGCCTCGACACTCGGATCCATGTTTTGAAAATGGTGTCAGGAAGTTAAAATATTGTTCACTGTTGACCCATTACAAGGTTGACTAGACAGTATTTTAACTAGAGCTGATGACAAACTGGAGTTGAAATGATCAGTGTCTGTTCCTTTGTTAGGTCTATGCTCCTTTTTTCAGGCAGACAATTTTTACTTCAATGTGTTCACTGCAGTTAAAATGATGCATTGGTTTTACTTTGTGTTAAATAAAAAAACTTACAAATGCACTCTGCATCACAGACTCACAAATCCAAGTGTGAACTGTGTCACAGAGTAAACACAATAAAACATGCATTATCTGCAGCATTGTTCATTAAAATGGCTCAATACTTTTAATGTATTACAGAAAATATACATAAGGTAGGCACACTTAATGATACTGTAGACCATTGCATTAGGTAATTAATTCAGTAAGTACTTTTACTTTAAGTATTTTTAAAAGCAAGGACTTATTTACTTTAACTTAAGTAAAAACATTAATATGGTACTTCTACTTTTACTAGAGTACATTTTTGTCTGTTTATTTGTATTTTTACTTAAAGTGTCACTACACGGCCTCTGGGTCTTTAACTCCTCCCCCAGTCCAGATTCAAAAATCTTCACCAAAATGGGCGTTCCGATAGACTGTGAGGCACCGCCTAAAGGAGGGAGGAGGTGGGGGTTAGAGCGAGTAGGTGGGTGTGACCAGGACCGTGACATGCAGCTTGAACATGGAGTTGGTTTCCTTCCTGTCCCCGGCGACCCAGCTGTCCCGTGGGACAGATGGCGGACGCCGTTTGAGGACTACTTGCTGGCTTTGGGACACACTGAACTGGCGGAAGCGAGGAAGTGCGCGCTCCTCCGCCATTGTTTGGGCCAGGAGGGTCAAAGAATCTTTGCAACGTTCACGTTAGCGGACAATAAATACACCACGGCTACAGCTGCACTGAAAGCTCACTTTAGCTCCGGGCGGAGCCGGCGGATGCACCGCTTCGAGTTTCGTCAGAGGAAGCAGCGACCGAGTGAGTCTGTCGCCAACTACGTCTCAGCACTACGAGAGCTGGCTAGACTCTGTGACTATGGGGCGTTAGAAAATGGGCTTATAGTTGATCAGCTGATAAAAGACGTCGTGTGACCAACTGAGGGAGAGACTTTTGCTAGAACCAGAATCCATGACGCTGGCGGACGCTCTTCAGGGGAGTGGCTATGAGTGAACTACTTTTATACCCACACAAAACAGGATGTGACGAAATAGCCTATATGCCACGGGTTTCCGTTTCAGCACCTCCGCAGTCATTACACAGTCGGCGCACTTCCGGTTAGCGGGAAAGACACGAACATAAATGACTAAATACAATTAATAAAACATCAGCATACACACCAATAACAACTCTATACACATATAAAACCATATAAAATTATGGCGACGTTCCCCCTACGGATAGCCGCGATAAATGTTCGCCGAAACCCCCCCGCGGAACAGCTGTTCCCACCGGTGGGCGGACACAACGGTACTCACGTGTAGTGCCGGTAGCGCGCGGCCGCTTCCCGTTTCGGCTCGTTGTTATGGTAGGCTACTAGGAGCTAACGCTGACAACAGCGGAGGTGGATGGGAACCGGAAGTGGCGGGTAGGTGTTCGATTTTGCCGGAAGTACGTCACGCCCCCCGTGGCATATAGGCTATTGTGCGAACATTAATGACTGTGCGAATCGTAAACTAATGAGAAAATAAGGGTGCAATACCACAGTTCAACCCATAGGACTACGAATACTCGTTTTTAGACCAAATATTGCCGATTTTAACTAATACGAACAATTTCATGAAAATTAACACAGAAATAGTGCTCTGAAACATTTTAAACGTGAACGTTTAAACGTGGGGCGGCCGTGGTGTAGTGGTAATGGCAGTCGTCCCCCGATCGGAAGGTTGGAGGTTCGAATCCCGGTTCCGCACACCATGTGTCGTTGTGTCCCTGGGCAAGACACTTAACCCTGAGCTGCTCTCGGTAGGGCTGGAAGGCGCCTTGCATGGCAGTCGCCGCTACCGGTGTATGAATGCGTGTATGAATGGGTGGATGGTTGGTATTGTAAAGCGCTTTGGGGTTCCTCACAGGGGGCTGGAAAGCGCTATATAAATAAGCTCCATTTACCATTTACCATTACCATTTACCATAAACACATTCTAGGGAGTTTATCAGCTAAAAAAAGTTAAATTTGGGTTTTGTTTCACTTTAAGTACAGCATTTGAGTACTTTCTCCACCACTGGTACAGACAAAGAGCAGACCTTTAACTGGTATGGTGTGGGGCAGAACCGATGAGTGTTCAGTGTGTTAGCACCAACGGTAATAATACCAGACAGCACCAATCTTACTGGTTCTGTTCATTGGAGGAACAGGAACTGATGAAAAGTTGTTTCCCAACTATCTTGTAATACTTTATAGGCCAGATTCAGTACATGAGAAAAGGCTATTTTTTTAATTCCTGTTGCTAAGGTCCACTTTAAATAAAAGTAAGAGATGAAAATAGTTTTCTCCCAATAGCTTAAACAAATAGTAAATAAGCAGCTGTCTGCACACAGCTTCACAGTGAGCAGATCTCACTGCCTGGATGAGATGTGACTTTTAATAAAAGGCCAGCATTGAGGCGCAGTGGACAAAAAACCCACGGTGACACAAACACTCTCTCGCCCACAGAGTGACAGAAGCGAGGGATCAGGCGAGCAGACGCTGCCTTGGCCGCAGAAGATGGCTTCCCCTCCAGAGCTGCAGGAGACAGGAGACTCAGCGCCGGCTGGCTTCAGGTTAGCTCCATTTGGCAACCGGCGGGCTGAGTTGGCCTCGGCACATTCACAAATGAGCATGGGAAGACAAAGGTGATGATGTGTGCATGGTCACAAAGCCAGTGGAGTCATTAAGAGGATCCATCATGACTTATTATCACCATAACTGATCATATCGTGCACACACTTGGTTATTTTGTACTTGGATGACAGCCTCTTATTTTCCCAGCACAAACGCTGATAGAAATGAGAGGCTCGTTGTTGCCGCCGCCCCCGCGGTACCCAACCCTGCCCTGCTCATCTGATACATGCCGGAAAACTGCACGCCCGCTCATTTGATAACAATGACCTGCCCAACTTCAGCGCTCATTTTCTGGGAGCTTTCAGGAAGTGAACGACAACTCCAATCAGAGCTCCATCCCGATAGCGCCGTTCAGAAAACAGAAAACAATGGAAGAACTGAAGTCTATCATGTTCTGCCATGTAAAACAACCTTTGGGCTAATTGTTCTCAATTAGGTGGCTGACACAAAAGGATGCTGACAAGCACACAGGTGCCTGTCTGCTGCCGGTCTCAGGAGTACATCCCCACTGTTTTAGCTTTGTTAGCTTCATGCAGCACTCGCCGCATCAAATCAGAGCCTGAGACAGAAAAGAGAGGTGGTGTGATTTATAATGAAACAAAAACAGAGGAGCAGGGGAGAGAGAGAGACACACCAAGGACTTTTTGCTTTTCCTCAGCTTCCTTTCCCCCAAAAAACATGTTTATAGAGCCAAGTGAATAATTCAGGGTGTTAGTCTGGCTCTCAACGGGACGCAGCTCTAATGTGCGGTAGATTTGCTTCAGGGCTCAGTAAAAGTTTTTGGTGTTTTGGACAAAAAGTGCAGAAGTAATACAGCTCAAAAAACCTGCAATGCATCCCCTGATGGACTTATCAACTTGTAAACTTTTTACTTAACATCAAACACTAAGTGCAACATTCACTGATTTCCTCACATTTCACCTGAAATGACATCAATTCATATTTTTTTCATTTAATTTCATTTATTATTTATTCATTTTATTAAAAAAGAACACACAACAAACACATGTTTCTTGTATAAAAAGAAAATATCAAATGAAAGGCGGCAGAAGAAGAAAAGACCAGATGTGTAAACATAATCAATTCTGGAAGAAAAGCTCATGATTGATGGGGTTGAGATTTGTCTTGTAAGTGAAATGAAGTTCTTGGGTGTTATTATTGACAATAAACTGACGTGGAAACCTCATATAAATTCTGTCAGGACAAAGATAGCCAAAGCAATTGGTGTATTATATAGAGTAAGGAATCTGTTAACTGATAAAGCTCTGTACTTATTATACAATACAATTATTGTTCCACACATAATATACTGTATTGATGTTTGGGGTAAAGCTTGTAAATCATTCACGGAACCTGTTTTTGTACTACAGAAGAGAGCTGTATGAATATTTACCAGAAAGCATTATTGTCACCCTTCAAGCACATTATTTCATAAATTGAAATTGTTGAAGTTCCATGACCTATGGATTACAGTATCCTGTCTATTATGTATAGAGCTCATAAAAATGAACTACCAGTGAATATACAAGTGTTCTTTGTCAAACGTATGAGTTGTTGTAATCCTAAAGGAATAGAGATTTTTTTGTGAAACCAAGATATAAAACTAGTTTAAGGGGTCGGTCAACCTCAATCAAAGGAATTTATCTTTGGAATAATCTGGAAACTGGTATTAAAAATGCTAAATCAATTGCCATTTTTAAAAATATGATGCAACAAATTTCTTGCAAAAATATAAATGATAACAATATTGTGTAATAGATTTCTTCTTTGAATTTCTCTTTCTGGGAACTATATGAGCTGTTTTCTTTTCTTCAATATGAAACCTTTTAGATTTTTTTTTTTTGTGTTGTTTGAATTATCTTTGTAATAGGGGGCAGAAAAAATAAGTTTTTTTTCTTCTGTCTGCATCCTTTCATTTTGCTTTTATTCTGCACGGTCTCAAATGTGAGATAGTTCTTGTGTTGTATTTAAAATGAATAAATTTAATAATAATTAAAAAAAAAGCAATTTGTTGGCTAGACATCTGTTTAAAATCAAGCTGCTGTTAAAACTTTGTGTCTATAAATTCACCCAGAATTCCCGTCTAAACTAATGCATTCAAACTAAAATTTGTTGCAAACAAAACACAGTAATTGACAAAAATGCTAACTTTAAAGGAAAGTTATTTAAAAAAAAAAAACAATTTTCTTAAATAGACTTATATGAAAATATTCAATACAAAAACTGAATAATGTGTATGAATAGTAAGGTAAATATTAAAAATACTAATGAGTACATTTTTATTTAATGCACTTAACACTGCACTGTTAGCTTTTGGTACGAGTGCACACAATCCCTTCTGCACGGGTAAAGGCCCAGAGGCAACGTGAATAAACTTTTTACTTATTTGAGGAAGAGCTAAAAAGCAATGACAAAAAAGGTGAAATAAAGCATGAAACATGTAAACCAGAGGTTCCTGACCCTGGTCCTTGAGGAACACCATCCTGCATGTTTTAGTTGTTTCCTGCTTTGACACACCTGATCTGAATGAATAGGGGATTAACGAGCTTCTTCAGATTGTGAGGAAGTAATTAACTCAATCAAGTGTGTTGCAGGATGGTGTACCTCAAGGACCAGGGTTGGGAACCATTGAATATTGAAATAAATAAAAAGTAGGAAGATATTTATTTATTTAATTATAACCTCACACAGATAAGTGCATGTGTTTATAATGGGATTTATTTATTTATTTATTTATTAGACAAATCTGTGGGTTTGTCTCAAAAACATTTTGTAACATTTTGTTTCAGCCAATGTTTCTATCTGAAGTGACGTGAAAAATACCGTATTTTCCGCAGTACGCACGTCACACCGCCGTATAAGTCGCATTAGACCAAATATGTCTAATAAAGCCGAAAAATACATAAATATGGCGCTTTGCAGTATAAGTCGGTGTGTCTCAGTCTAACTGTTCTTTAATAAATGCACTTTGATGGTCAAATCAGCTGCATTTCAAAAGCCGATACGTGGAAGTAGGAGCGCGGGAGGAACTACTCGCTGTCTATTTCTTCAATATTTAACAAGATAATCACCTAAAAACAATCATTTGTTTGCTCGACTTTATAGTAAAGGAGGTTTCAGTTGAACTTTTACTTAATAAATGCACTTCATTGGTCATATCAGCTTCATTTTGTTGAGGTGGAGCAGCGAAATGAAGCTGATTTCACAGTTACTCCAGGTGAGCTGGACAAAGGTGGAAGGCTATGGCAAACTGATTGTGCCATTAATAGCCACTTTACCTATTACATGACACAACGGCATGCCATACTACTCAAGTGCCATATAGTGGCAGAAAATGTTAGTTTTCAACATTTTTAGTCAGAATGAATGAAAACAGTCATATCTCAGCCAAAAATCAGTTTGTAAATATGGGGGGGAAAAATCCATAAATACGTTACTTTGGTGTATAAGTCGCAGGGCATGCAAATTATGCAAAAATTTTGACTTATGGGGCAAAAATACGGTAAGTATGATCCATTTATGGGAATATAACTATCCTGACAGAAACTGGAGTTCTTGTTGGTGCACATATGCACAAAAGAATAACTGGGAAATATTCAGCTTGAAGTTGTCTCAAGTTTGAGGACTCAAGCAAACAAAATTTGATCTTCAGCATCTCCTGATCTGAATATTGACCTTCCCTTTGTCTGTGGCTCAGTAGACAAACTGGTGTCATTCATCACTAAAGTGAAGATATGAAATGAAGACTGACGTCTAAATGATTCCACTGAATCCTCCATGTTTCACAGGAGCCCAGCCAATATGAGGGCTGACATTTAAATGAACATTCTCTTCAATGGAAAAGTCTAATTTCATCAGAGCACAAAACCCCCTCTCCCCAACAGAAAGCTCCTTCATGGCACACACACATATCATCTGTACTGTGTATACATGTATAAACTCTCACACAGTCATGTGCATCTTCTGTACATGTGTCACCTCCATGAAAGGAGACCTCCCGGTGACCTGGCCCCCATAAAGACAAGACACAGCTCACAGATTCACTGCAGGCTGCTTGCATTCAAGTCTCATCCACCACCAACGCCGCTTTCATCCAGCATGGCTGCAGGCAGCGGGGAACAAACAACACCGAGGCTTCACAGAGACATGTGACGTGCGCGGAGACAAGCACACAGAGATGTGAACAAAACACTTCTCGTGGCAGAAGAAACCCAAATGAACATCCTGCTTTTCTGCAATAAATCTCCTGAAAATCTGCAACACAGTCTTTCACCAAACGGAGGGGAGTTTGGAGTTTTCTTACAGCTTGAACCCAACTTTCACCTGCTCTGAGCCAAACCGCTCCACAACGTGGTTCAGAGAAGAAGACGCCCACCAGAGAACACAGGCAGGAATCGCACCGCACTGTTTCACAGAGCGAGCATTCTCTACGTTCAGGATTTCCTAAAAAAAAATCTTTAAACTGTTTCATCTTTACAGCTTACAACAACGTGTTGGATAGTTAACCAGGTGAGCGCAAAACGATTGATTTATTGTTGCTACCAAGCTTAAACTGTCAACACGCCACTCCAGTCACCCAGCAGGTCCCTTAAGGCAGAGAATAAAAACAAAATGTCACATTAAAAACTAACAGAACAAAACAAAACTTGATTTGAACACTCGCTTATTCAAAAAGTTAAAAGCAATTACCGTATTTGCCATTGTAGTCGTCGCACCGCTGTATAAGTCCAAATAAGTCCAATAAAGTGGAAAGAAAAAAAAAAAAATATATATATATGTCGCTTCACTGTATAAGTTGCATCTATTATGCGTCACTGCTGATAACCCAGAAATGTGTGCTGTTGTGTCAAAAATTGAATGGCTGCCAAATGGTGGACGCAGGAGCATGCATGGGAGGACTTGAACAATAATTTAACAAGATTAACACCTAAAAACAATTGTGCTCGCTTCAAAATTATAGCAAAGGTGTGTCTGTTTAACTTTTCTTTAATAAATGCCCTTTGACGGCTAAATCAGCTCCATTTCGCCTGGGCAGTGTGGCAAAATTGACCTTTGCTCCAGGAGTTCCAGAGCGAGATGAAGGTGGCTCTGTATGGCAAGCTCAGGGTCTCATTAATAGCCACTTTTACCTATTAATGAGACACTTGGCTTGCCATATGAGTCGCTCTAGTGGCTGAAAATGGTAGTGTTCAATATTTTACATGTCAGAATAAATGAAATTGTCAGATCTCAGCTAAAAGTTTGGTTATAACTATGGGAAAAAGCAAATGCGTTGCTTCGCTGTATAAACCGGAGGCATGCTAAGATAATTTATGCAAACAACCTGTGACTTATACAGCGAAAAATATGGTAAATGCCCAGAAATAATCAAAGCACAAACAAATCAATATTCAGATTAATGATCAACATATTTAGTTTGTCTTACCTGATTTTAAGAGTTGGTGCAACATGAATGATGTCTGCAAGTTAAGAGTTATCTTTTTAAAGTATTTTTAATATTTACCTGCACTGCTTTGTTAACACCTCATTATCTGGATTCCATGAACTGACTGATTTTAAACATTCTGACCATTTTAACTTAAAATTTTGACATTAGCTGAATGTCCATTTAGTTTTTTTAATCACAAAATTAATATTGCAGTAAGAAATTAATAAATTTAAGTGTATTTTATATGATTATGTTTTATTTTACCCAATTTGTAGACAACTTTGATGTAAAAAAATTGTAAGACGTTTTTCTTTTGGTCATTAAATTCCTTTTTGCTTTCAGAGTGCCTTTAAAACATGTTCATATTTTAATAAACATTTAAATATATGAAATTTAATGTGTTTTGTATAATAACAATAATAATAAAATTATCATATTTTACATACACGGTGTGCTGTGCAGATTAAGAAGAAGAACAAAGTTATCAGCTGTGCTCATCAAGTCTTTTTGTAACATTTAAAACTATTTATTGGTTTAGTTTGGGTTTTTTATTGTTCTCTTTATTGCTGTAAACATTTAGCATGTTTTTATGAGCATCAGTGAGGAGGGTTCTTCAGTTCCACATGACATACAATTAAAACTGAACGTCTGTGTCACAGCTTATTGATCACACAATGTTTGACCCCATGGGCCGTCGTCAAGAACGCCGTCACAGCACCCCCGATGAAAAAACTCAATCATGACTGAGTGGGAGCTGCGTGGCAGCACTTTCTCCCTCTGTCGTTGCAACTTGCTTCAAATCAAACGTGCACAAACGCGATAACATTTAAAAATACGACAAACAACAACAAGGATGCATTTTTGTGCATGATAACAATTAGAAAAAGTCAAAATTTTCTGCTGAAATCCAAATAACATTTGGAAAAACGGTATTAATTTAAGACAAACATATATTTTTGAAAACTTTATTGACAACATAAAACCGAACACAGTACACAAAGTGTAAACACACACACTGAGGTAGTTAGTTAGCATGTTATCCTTTAGCCTTAACAACATAAAACCGAACACAGTACACGCACACAAACACACACGGAGGGAGTTCTTCCAGCATCATGTTTTCTTTAAGCTTGAACAAAACAGTTTATACTGTACAGGCTAAAGGATAGCATGCTAACTACCTCCGTGTGTGTTTGTGTGCGTGTACTGTGTTCAGTTTTATGTTGTTAAGGCTAAAGGATAGCATGCTAACTAACTACCTCCGTGTGTGTGTGTGTCTGTGTGTGTGTTTACACTTTGTGTACTGTGTTCGGTTTTATGTTGTCAATAAAGTAAAAAAAAAATGTTTTATCTTAAATTAATACTGTTTTTCCAAATGTTATTTTGTTTTTTTCAAATGTATTTATGTTTTTTTTCCAATGTAATTTCGTTTTTTTCAAATGTTGTTGTGTTTTTGTTGTGTTTTTTCAAATGTAATTCAGTTTTTTTCTAATGTGATTTGGGCCACTTCCGCTTCGGCCACTTCCGGTTTGGCTTAATGTAATTTGTTTTTTTCAAATGTGATTCCGGCCACTTCTGCTTTGGCTTAATGTAATTCCATTTTTTCAAATGTAATTTTGTTTTTTCAAATGTAATTTTGTTTTTTCAAATGTAATTTTGTTTTTTAATGTAATTTCGTTTTTTCAAATGTTGTTGTGTTTTTGTTGTGTTTTTCCAAATGTAATTCCGTTTTTTTTTATGATGTTCATTTACACCTTGGGGCCACCGTAGAAATCAAACAGAAACTAAACTGAAGAAAAAACAACCTTTCTGTATAGAAGGCAGCACACACCTACTCAGACACACCTGAGTGGACCGCACACCCACCACAGACTCATTCCTGTTTATGAGAATGTGTCACCTCCTGTGGCACCCGGAGCAGATAGCAGGAGGCAGAACCAGAGCGTTTAACTCGGGTTCTGGTGAAAGGCTGTAGGTCACCACTGTATCATCTCGCCAGCACATACACACACAAACACACACACAGGCTGCCAGGTGGCTTTGATTTGACTTTAATGTGGAGAAATATTAGATTTTTCCTGGGCAGACTAAATCCCTCCCCTGGGCTCCCTCACAGCCTCTGCAGCAGCGTCCACAGAAGACGGGTCAATAAGAGCACGGTGCCAGATCTCTTTAAGCTCGTCCCGTGGTCGTGAATATGTGCTGAAACAATCTCCGGGAGCGGAGTACAGGTGTCTGAACCTCTGTGGTTAAAACAGAAACTCAAACATCTTAACCGCTGCACTTTAAGCTCAGGAGGAGAAGTGACGTCCTGCTGCGGAGGCGACATTTTTACTTTCTTTACTCATCAGTGGATTATTGTTGAAGTAATTAGCCTACCTGCTGCTGCAGGTATAATTACTGCAAACACAAGTCCATGGACTAAAAGCCTCTAAAAGCTGCTGACATCACTTCTTTTTTTAATTTTTTTATTCATTACATTTTTCAGGAAGCTTTTGGCTTTTGGTTATAATAAAATATGATACAGCTATTCAAGGTTTTAATTAAAAATATTATATGTAATTTGCTGCAGTAACTTATTAGTACACAGTAATTGCTTTCTGCAGTAGGAAAGCAGCTCTGAGGTCAGCTCCAGATAAATCTGGTTTTTATGACCCAGCTCAGTTGGCTGTCGGGTAGGAAACGTCCCTGGAAAATAAATTCAATGTACAGCACAAAGAAGGAGTGCCTATAACTCTGCACACATGTCACCATCTCCACCGTGCACGCTCTTCCAGATTATAAAACACAACTTCGTCAGAAAGCTAAAAGAAACGTCTTTTTATCCTGTTTGTCCCGGCCCTATTGATGGACTGTACCGTAACGATGGTTCCTCCTTCAGCTGTGACGTTGTCCACCTCCCTCCACACTGTACTTTTATTTTATTTTTTGTAATTGCTGGTGTTAAACACAGCTCAGGTTTAAAGTTATATCCCGCTCTGATGTTGCGTTGTAATTAGAGCCGTCACTGCTAACAAGTGTGAACGTGTTAACGTAAAGTCTGACAGTTTTTGACTCAATGTGTTGCTGCAGCCACTAATTGAGCGAGCTACTGTTGAAGCGTGTGACACAGTCGACACTGCTAGACACACACACACACACACACACACACACATACACGCGTACCATACCAACAGGGGACTATCAGTTGTTCCTGCCAAGAGGGAACTTCTGTTTCTATTTTGTTTAAAAAATAAAAAAAATGTTTGTTTTTTTACTTTAAACCTCTATTACCACAATATAATCATTCCAGTTTGTCCATATACAGGTGGTCCCCGACTTACGAGCGAGTTCCGTTCGTACGAGGTGCTCGTAACACGAAAATTCGCATGTCGGAACCCGAAACACGTGTCGCTCGTAAGTCCGGATTTTTGGTCGTAAGTCGGAAAATGTATGCTAGCGCTACTACGAACACCCGTTTTTCAACACAAACGTACATACTGGTTCATAAACATGCTCAGAACTTTGTTTGCAAACGGTTAGCTAACACACTTTCGTCTAAAGACACATACCAGTGCTGTATTTTCTGTATGTTCTGTACAACTTTACTGTTCGTTAGTCAGCTCGTAAGTCTGGAACCTCGTATGTCGATGACGTCGTAAGTCGGGGACCACCTGTATTTAAGTAATCTTCTTACACTAGAGATGGAGTTCTCAAGGTTCTGTGCTCGGAACAATACTCTTTACTTTAAATATGCTTCCGTTAAGTAGTTATTAAGATTAATTTTCATTGTTTTGCTGATGATACTCAGTTATATTTATTCATGAAGGTTGTTGAATCCAATCAGTTACTTAGACTAACCTGGATGACGCTCAATTTTCTGCTTTTAAACTTAAAGACAGACAGCTGTGGTGATTTTTGGACCTGAGCATCTCAAGAACAAACTTTGCAGCCTTTCACTTCCTCTGGATGGCATTAATCCAGCCTCCAGATCAAATGTAAAGAATGTTGGGGTAATTTTGAACATGATGTGTGAATTAGCCTCTACTTTAAACATTTTTAACAGGACTACATCATTCCATCAGTAAAATATCACTAAAATTAGAAACATATTGTTCCAAAACAATGCAGAAAAACTGGTCCATGCGTTTATCACTTCTAGGTTAGACTAATTTAATTGTTTTTTATCGGTCTGTCCACAAAAAAAAACACTCTTTAAAAGTTTTCAGTTAATCCAAAATGTTGCTGTCAGAGTTTTAATGAGAGTTAGGAGAGATCATATCTCTCTAGTTTTAGCTTCTCTCCATTGGCTCCCTGTCAAATCCAGAACAGAATTCAAAATCTTACTTCTAACCCACAAAGCTCTCAACACCCTAGCTCCATCCTATATTACAGATCTTATTGTTCCTTACTGTCCTAACAGAATACTTTGCTCTCAGACTGCAAGTTTACTCACAATTCCTAGAGTTTCTAAAAGAGCTTTCAGTTATCAGACTCCTGTCTTGTGGAACCAACTTCCAGATTTTGTCTTTGAGGCTGACACTCACTGTCTGACACTGTTTTTTAAGATTAGGCTTAAGAATTTTTGACAAATCCTATGGATAGTATTGCAATGAGTTTCCTGAGCTATCCGTTAGTTCTGCTGCTATAGGTTAGGGCAGTTGGAGGACAAACTGACCACTTCTCCTCACTCTGCTGCTGTCTTGACTCACTCTACTTTTTATGTTTCTAATTATTTCTATCATTAACGTGTTTTTCTTTGTCTTTCTACCCATAGAAACTACACATAAACTATGGAAACTACACCTGGACCATGTAAACTACACATGGACTATAGACACTCTATCTGGACCATGGAAACGAGACCCATGCCATAGAAACTACACCTGGACCATGTAAACTATACATGGACTAGACACTCTATCTGTACCATGGAAACGAGACCCACGCCATAGAAACTACACCCGTACCATGGAAACTACACCTGGGCCATGGAAACTCTATTTGGACCATGGAAACAAGACCTGGACCATGGAGACTACACCCGTACCATGGAAACTACACCTGTGCCATGGAAACTACACCTGAGCCATGGGAACTACACCTGGACCATGACCATGGAAACTACACCCGTACCATGGGAACTACACCTGGACCATGGAAACTACACCCGTACCATGGAAACTACACCTGGACTATGGAAACTACACATGGACAATGGAAACTCTATCTGGACCATGGAAACTACACATGGACTATGGAAACTCTATCTGGACCATGGAAACAAGACCTGGACCATGGAGACTACACCCGTACCATGGAAACTACACCTGTGCCATGGAAACTACACCTGTGCCATGGAAATTACACCTGAGCCATGGGAACTACACCTGGACCATGGAAACTACACTCGTACCATGGAAACTACACTCGTACCATGGAAACTACACTTGGACCATGGAAACTACACATGGACTATGGAAACTCTATCAGGACCATGGAAACAAGACCTGGACCATGGAGACTACACCCGTACCATGGAAACTACACCTGTGCCATGGAAACTACACCTGTGCCATGGAAACTACACCTGAGCCATGGGAACTACACCTGGACCATGGAAACTACACATGGACTATGGAAACTCTATCAGGACCATGGAAACTACACATGGACTATAGAAACTCTATCTGGACCATGGAAACAAGACCTGGACCATGGAGACTACACCCGTACCATGGAAACTACACCTGTGCCATGGAAACTACACCTGTGCCATGGAAACTACACCTGAGCCATGGGAAATACACCTGGACCATGGAAACTACACATGGACTATGGAAACTATCTGGACCATGGAAATAAGACCTGGACCATGGAGACTACACCCGTACCATGGAAACTACACATGTGCCATGGAAACTACACCTGAGCCATGGGAACTACACCTGGACCATGAAAACTACACCCATACCATGGAAACTACACTTGGACCATGGAAACTACACATGGACTATGGAAACTCTATCTGGACCATGGAAACTACACATGGACTATGGAAACTCTATCTGGACCATGGAAACTACACCTGTACCATGGAAACTACACTTGGACCATGGAAACTACACATGGACTATGGAAACTCTATCTGGACCATGGAAACGAGACCTGGACCATGGAAAATACACCTGTACCATGGAAACTACACTTGGACCATGGAAACTACACATGGACTATAGAAACTCTATCTGGACCATGGAAACTACACTTGGACCATGGAAACTACACATGGACTATGGAAACTCTATCTGGACCATGGAAACTACACATGGACTATGGAAACTCTATCTGGACCATGGAAACTACACCTGTACCATGGAAACTACACTTGGACCATGGAAACTTCACATGGACTATGGAAACTCTATCTGGACCATGGAAACGAGACCTGGACCATGGAAAATACACCCGTACCATGGAAACTACACTTGGACCATGGAAACTACACATGGACTATGGAAACTCTATCTGGACCATGGAAACTACACTCGTACCATGGAAACTGCACTTGGACCATGGAAACTACGCATGGACTATGGAAACTCTATCTGGACCATGGAAACAAGACCCGTACCATGGAAACTAATATGCCTGTATCATGGAAACAATTCCTGGACCATGAAAGCTACACATGAACCATAGAAACTACACATAGACTAAACTACACATGGATCATATAAACTACAAATAAACCATATGAAATACATCTTGACTATGGAAACAGCTGTGAGCATGTTTTCTGTGTTGTGAGTACATTTACCAGTCTGTCCTACTTGATTCTTGGCTACAATAAGTGCTGAAACTGATCAAAGTGTTGGTTCCACATGATTACTGGTGTTTTTGGAAGGTATAGGTTTTCTTAAGGATTACAGAGCTGGGTGACTTACGGTACTACCTACCATCCAGCCATCATCTTCCTCTCGCTCTGGAGTCGGGGTGTGGGAGCAGCATCTTGAGCAGGGAGGTCCAGACATCTCTTTCCACAGCCACCTCTTCCAGCTCTTTTGGGAGAGACGTTTCCAGGCCAGCTGAGAGACATCGCCTCTCCAACCTGTCCTGGGTCTTCCCCGGGGTGTCCTCTCAGTTGGACATGCCTAGAAACCTTCCCTAGGGAGGGGTCCAGGTTCCATCCTGACCAGATGTGTGAACCACCTCAACTGACTCTTCTCGACGTGGAGGAGCAGCGGCTGTACTCCGCGTCTCACCTGGAGAATTGAACTTTTTGCCTGTCTCAAAGGGAGAACCCAGCTACACGGAAATCTCATTATTTTATAACTGTCCAAAATTTGTCACCATAGGTGATGGTAAGAACGTAGACCAACTGGTAAAGAGAGCACTTCTTGCAGTTCAGCTCCCTCTTCACCACAAAGTACCAGCACAGTGTACACAATACTGCGGAAGCTACACAAATCCATCTGTTGACCCCATGCTCCATTCTTCCCTCACCCATGAACAAACCCCCATAAATTATCACGTCAGCACAGATAGTGTTGATTCGTGAACTTTGATAAAAAACAACATGAATTATGAACTAATACGACAGAAATCTCACCTCTGAAATCAAATACATGCACCATCATTTTTGGAGCGCCGGTTCTAGTAGGTATGAAAATTGATGGAAAAAAACATTGTATTCCTTTGCCGAGTTTAGTTTTTTGGAACTCTGATATTTGAATGTCCAGAGGACCAGACTTAGCTTTTTTAGATCTGATATTGATGGTTTCTAGATAGAAAGCAACATTTTACAGTTGCTCAATAATGTATGCACCGCCACACAAGCGCCGACAAAATGCAGGGAAATCCACTGATGTTGGACGCCGCTCGCACACAACAGCA
Organism: Garcialebias charrua; assembly: GCA_038048925.1. NCBI lineage: Eukaryota > Metazoa > Chordata > Actinopteri > Cyprinodontiformes > Rivulidae > Garcialebias > Garcialebias charrua. Next base: position 33,130 of record JBBPBX010033552.1, read on the forward strand.
GGCTCTAACTAATCCGTCTCCCACTACATGTTTTTAATGAGCCTCCATAACCATAATCCG